>JAKYLM010000162.1:92500-116852 GCA_023634145.1 Thymallus thymallus | reverse complement strand
AATAGAGAAAGTGTAAACTTGTCAGTAGATAGATAGATGATAGATAGATCACATGTGAGGTCATGTGGTTTATTTGTCACATGATACAGAAGGTGTAAATGGTAGTGAAGTGGTTATATATATATATATATATATATATATATATATATATATATATATATATATATAGTTATATATAGCAGTAATATCTAAATAGAAAGCATCCAAATACAAATATTCTATTCATATTTTATAATTATTAAATGACGCGACACACTTGTCTAAATTGATGCTGATGGGTGATGTGAAGGGAATGCTATAAACCCCAAGCCACATCTAGCTAAGTGGACGGGTCACTACTGTCTAGAAATGTACACATGTTCATGAAACGCTATAGATGGCTAAAGCTAACAAACTAGGTTCAATGTTAGCTAGCTAACATTTTACTATAACTAGCAATGCAAATGGATTTCTGATTTGAATAATATTAATACACAGGTGATACACGTAACGTTAGCTAGTGAACCAGCAAGCTAATGCTTGCTAGCTAACTATCAATAAGCTTTAACTAACAATAAAAATGACTTTCTGACAAAATGTGTAACTTATATCTGAAAATGTAGCTAGACTATTAGCTAGACTCATTGTTTTGTTTGGGCAAGTCACTCTGGTTCACACTGAGCGTGGCGTGAGCAGAAAGTAGCCCACCACTTTTCCCAACTGATCTGTTGATAAAAACCTGCTAAATTCAGGACATCAATGTTGAGAAAGGTAGCAAAACCTTTTAACCTTATATCTTTCAAAAACAGCACGGTATAAAGGACTGTCAATACATACTGAACAGCTCACATTATAAACAGAAGCATGCTACATCCCAGACCAATCCAAACTCATCTCCCGACAGGACCAGATGGAGGGAGAGACAGATGGAGGGAGAGACAGATGGAGGGAGAGACAGAGGGAGGGAGAGACAGATGGAGGGAGAGACAGAGGGAGGGAGAGACAGAGGGAGAGATAGAGGGAGAGACAGATGGAGAGAGAGACAGATGGAGAGACAGAGGGAGTGAGAGACATCTGTCTCTTCATCTGTCTCTCCCTCTATCTCTCCCTCTGTCTCTCCCTCCCTCTGTCTCTCCCTCCATCTGTCTCTCCCTCCGTCTCTCCCTCCCTCTGTCTCTCCATCTGTCTCTCCCTCCATCTGTCTCCCTCCATCTGTCTCTCCCTCCGTCTCTCCCTCCCTCCCTTCTCAGCTAATCAGATAATTAATTTATTCCCATTTGCTCCTAAAACAACTAGTTTCTTTTCCTGAAAATGAACTTCTGTTAAGTACAGCAAATGATTTACACTTTAAAGAATAGCGAGAGTAAATTAAGTAGTACTTCTTCCTTCTTCCAACCCTCAGGCTAAACCAACCCTCCTCCTCCAGGCTTCCTCTCTCTCTCGCCTCAGGCTAACTCTCCTTCCTCTGGGAGAGTAGATGTTATCTGGAAGAACACTGTTGTACTGCCTCTCTCTCTGTCTCTCTCCTAAATGCCTCTCTCTCTGTCTCTCTCTCTCTTTCTCCTAAATGCCTCTCTCTCTCTCTCTCTCTCTCTCTCTCTCTCTTTCTCCTAAATGCCTCTCTCTCGCACTCTCTCTTTCTCCTAAATGCCTCTCTCTCTCGCTCTCTCTCTCTCTTTCTCCTAAATGCCTCTCTCTGTCCCTCTCTCTTTCTCCCAAATGCCTATATTTGATATAGTGTGTATTTACCACATGGCCTAACATGTGAATCCTTAAAGAGATGGGTGGGGCTAAGGCTTAAGAGTGAAGGATGCATCCCTACCTGTAGCCTACCTGCCTCTGGTATAATGTCTGCATCCCTAATCCCTACCTGTAGCCTACCTGCCTCTGGTATAATGCCTGCATCCCTAATCCCTACCTGTAGCCTACCTGCCTCTGGTATAATGCCTGCATCCATAATCCCTACCTGTAGCCTACCTGCCTCTGGTATAATGCCTGCATCCCTAATCTCTACCTGTAGCCTACCTGCCTCTGGTATAATGCCTGCATCCCTAATCCCTACCTGTAGCCTACCTGCCTCTGGTAGAATGTCTGCATCCCTAATCCCTACCTGTAGCCTACCTGCCTCTGGTATAATGTCTGCATCCCTAATCCCTACCTGTAGCCTACCTGCCTCTGGTATAATGCCTGCATCCCTAATCCCTACCTGTAGCCTACCTGCCTCTGGTATAATGTCTGCATCCCTAATCCCTACCTGTAGCCTACCTGCCTCTGGTATAATGTCTGCATCCCTAATCCCTACCTGTAGCCTACCTGCCTCTGGTATAATGTCTGCATCCCTAATCCCTACCTGTATCCTACCTGCCTCTGGTATAATGTCTGCATCCCTAATCCCTACCTGTATCCTACCTGCCTCTGGTATAATGTCTGCATCCCTAATCCCTACCTGTATCCTACCTGCCTCTGGTATAATGTCTGCATCCCTAATCCCTACCTGTATCCTACCTGCCTCTGGTATAATGCAAAGCGTCATTAAATATTGCTAAATTATTTAGCTACAGTGTGGATGTAGGGCTATTTTAGTATATAATGAACACCCGGATGCTGCTTAGTTATACGATAATATCAGACAGAGACAAGCTGTCCCGGTGAAGCATTTTCCCGCACCTCCTCCGTGTTGGCTACTATGTTGCAGTATTAATATTCTCGGAGCAGTCTTGTTGATACAATGTTTCATATTCTCAGAAACACCTTGTTGATGCAATGCTTGAATATTCGCAGAATGTTTCCCTTCCCTGGCGAATAATACAGACAGGAAAACACAAAAATGACCTTATAAGGAACATATCTGAATGCAGAGCAACAATGTTGGTGGGAAGCGCAGACAATGGCTGTTATAGTACACCTCATTCATTGGCCGAGTCGTCTTTCTGCGTCGATTGTAGGCCTTAGTCATTGATTTGATGTATGCCTTTTATTTCAAAGCATAGGATTAATCTGGCATAGTTTGCATCACAGCTGTTTCATGCCTCGGTTAGTTTCACATTGATGTGGGTATTTGAAGCGGGTCTTGATAATGTGTATTATGCATATATATCATGTTGCACTGTATGCACCGTTCCACAAGCAGGCTAGGTGAGTCAATGTGACATATGTATAATGAGGTTGAGTAGTACATTGTACACGTCATTCCACAGATCTTTAAACCTAATACAAACCTAATATTGCAGTGATAATGTCTGGGGTCATTTTGGTTGCATTTGCTGTTGTCCAGATAGCATTTAGAGGTTTCACATGGTGTAGTAGAACAGCCTTACAGTATATGAGCATCAACTGGTGAAGCAATGCTGTACACACCCCATTTAGCCATGCCCTAGGGTTAGCTGTATTTCTACACACCCCATTTAGCCATGCCCTAGGGTTAGCTGTATTTCTACACACCCCATTTAACCATGCCCTAGGGTTAGCTGTATTTCTACACACCCCATTTAGCCATGCCCTAGGGTTAGCTGTATTTCTACACACCCCATTTAGCCATGCCCTAGGGTTAGCTGTATTTCTACACACCCCATTTAGCCATGCCCTAGGGTTAGCTGTATTTCTACACACCCCATTTAGCCATGCCCTAGGGTTAGCTGTATTTCTACACACCCCATTTAGCCATGCCCTAGGGTTAGCTGTATTTCTACACACCCCATTTAGCCATGCCCTAGGGTTAGCTGTATTTCTCCAAAAGGTATTTCTGCCGATGCGCACTTTGAAGATGAAAACATTGTACATGTAGTTTTCCTCTGCAAACAAAACGGTTAATGAATCAAAAAAATCAGACTAATCCATAGTAGAATAGTTGATGTATATACCTAGCCAGCTGGTTGTTTTCTGTTCTAACCAGAGAAAATATTCCTCTCGAGGCACATTCAATTTACAAGTGTCATGGGGGGGGGGCTTGCATTCTGACAAGTAGTCAATGACAACAATTCTTGCAATGGCAGGAAGAACATGAGTTCTAATGGCCTTTGTTAAAGCATTCCATTTCATTTATTAACTCCTAAATATGGGTGAAGTGCATCATTTTAAACCCAGCGTTTTAAGCAGGTTAATTGACAGTGCATAGGGGAGAGTGGGGCTAAATGTAGCGGAGGTCAATTGTAGGGTAACTTGGGGTACAAAGCCACTCTACATAAAAATATATATTTTTTGCAGTGACTTTAAAATTGTGATGATACACATTACATTTGTTGTTGATCAAAAGGTGCGTCAACCAAGGAAAGTGTTGCAGGGAAAAATGGTGACATTAAGTTGTTTCTGTGAGAAATAAAGGCAGGGGGTGTGTTACCCCGGGTGGTGTGTTACCCCGGGTGGTGTGTTACCCCGGGTGGTGTGTTACCCCGGGTGGTGTGTTACCCCGGGTGGTGTGTTACCCCGGGTGGTGTGTTACCCCGGGTGGTGTGTTACCCCGGGTGGCAGATAACCCCAAGTCATCCTAACAGGTAGGCCAACATCAAATCAATCAAATCAAAGTAGCGCCTTGCGGTCAGATCCAGAGCAGTTACCATACCAGGCGGTGATGCAACCTGTCGGGTTGCATCTGTATAACTTTTTTATGATCTGGGGAACCAATGCCAAATATTTTCAGTCTCCTGAGGGGGAAAAGGCGTTGCTGTGCCCTCTTCACGACTATCTTGGTGTGTTTGGACCATTCCAGTTTGACACCAAGGAACTTGAAACTCTCGGTTGTTTAGCACATGGCCTCACATGTGAATCCTTAAAGAGATGGGTGGGGCTAAGGCCTAAGAGGGTGTGAACGATGTTGAATGGGTGGAGACAAAGAAGAGCTCTCCAGTAGGAACCAAAACATTTAAGGGCAGATTTACACGTTTATCAACTTTCAAAGCAGAATGACTTTCCCACTGTTAGCGGACATCTTTGGCGTGATTAACCCTACAGTGAGCGGCATTATAATAACCTGGACCAACTACTGTATCTTGTCTTGGGCTCTGTGCCCATTTGGATGGCAGGCAGGTGCAGGCAACCATGACTGTACTGTCCACAGGACAAGTTATCCTGGACTGCACAGAGCTGAAATGTGCCAACCCTTCCTATCTGACACCACAACACCTTTAAGAGCCTGATTGGGATTGGAGCCATCACATTTAAGTGCCTGATTGGGATTGCACCTTGTGGAGCCATCACCTTTGTGTCCAGGCTTTTCACTGGGTCCATCTCTGACCAGGAGATCACACGTCTCTCTGGAATTCTCTTTTCACTGTATCCACCTCTGACCAGGAGATCACACGTCTCTATGGAATTCTCTTTTCACTGGATCCACCTCTGACCAGGAGATCACATGTCTCTCTGGAATTCTCTTTTCACTGGGTCCACCTCTGACCAGGAGATCACATGTCTCTCTGGAATTCTCTTTTCACTGGGTCCACCTCTGACCAGGAGATCACATGTCTCTCTGGAATTCTCTTTTCACTGGGTCCATCTCTGACCAGGAGATCACGTCTCTCTGGAATTCTCTTTTCACTGGGTCCACCTCTGACCAGGAGATCACATGTCTCTCTGGAATTCTCTTTTCACTGGGTCCATCTCTGACCAGGAGATCACGTCTCTCTGGAATTCTCTTTTCACTGGGTCCACCTCTGACCAGGAGATCACATGTCTCTCTGGAATCCTCAAGTTGTTTGAGCCTGGTGATGGTATCATGACAGACAAGGGGTTTATCATATAGAGGATGCTGTCAGATGTGGGGGCAACACTCAACGTTCCCCTATTCAAAAGAGCAACTCGGCTAACACAGAAGGACACAGAGCAAACGCAAGCCATTGCACGTCTGAGAGTGCTAGTGTAGAGAGCCATTAGGAGGGTGAAGGAGTATCATATCTGGGACACAATTATCTCCCTCACTCTGGCAGGCTGTCAATCAACTGTGGAGGAACTGCTGCTTATGGTTGAACTACCAGGACCTCTGGATCTCAACGGTATGAAAACATTCTCAAGCACAGCAGTGCACACACACTACAAATTAATGATTGATGATTTTAGTTGAATTAATTAGGTCATTATAAATAACAGCTCTATACCTACGTGTACGTATGTTCTTTTGTGATTATTATGAATTGATCTGTTCACAGACAAGTTATGAATTTGGGATTATGTGTACAGTGAATAAGATGTGTTTTGGGATGTAGTGTTTGGATAATGCATTCGTCTGTAAAAGAGAGATCATTTTAATTTGAATATTTTATTCAAGAAATACATTTGAATATTAATTCTGTGACATATTATGTTTAGCCTGTCATAAAATAATAAAGACCACACAATTCAATCAGTAGAATAATTGAAATGCTACTTACATTTACGTTTGAGTGATTTAGCAGATGACACTACATCTTCAGGTAAACATCCAGGTAGGGTTAGATGAAGATGTCAAGTATCTCTCATCTCTGCTATCCAAGCATCATCTCTCCAAACTCTCTCTTCTGTAATCTCACTTCTAGTTCTTGTAATGAAGTCGCACCAAACCGGTTACCAGTTGGCCCTGGACTTTCCAGTGATATTTGTGGCTGTGTTTTACCTTGGCTTGTTTTACACTCTCAACATGAGGGCACTTGATCTCGGCTATCCCGAAGGGTGGCGCTGCAGATGTGGCATAAACGTTCTCATTGGGGCTTGCCCCAAGATGGGGTGCATCTGGGCACACAATGAAACCACAAGATGGGGTGCATCTGGGCGCACAATGAAACCACAAGATGGGGTGCATCTGGGCGCACAATGAAACCACAAGATGGGGTGCATCTGGGCGCACAATGAAACCACAAGATGGGGTTAACTGATAGTTAAAATGACTAAACTGAAAAGATATCATTATGTTGTGTTTTGGTGATTAAACTATATGTTCTCCTGATATTTCACGAGGAACGTATATTTTTTGTGGTGAGAGATGTTTACAATCCAAATGAATGCACAATGACAAGTTTTTAACGAAAGACTGGCTGCATTACAAGTGTGATGAGTTTGCAGTTCTGTGCTATGAGTTGTGAGGTTTTACCACATTACTGGAGATAATAGTAGCAGAGCAATCAACAAAAACTGTAATAAAGAACGTTAATAGACAAGAACAGCTCAAGGACAGAACTTTTAAAGGCTACATATCAATACAAACTATCCAGGTCAAGTAGAGGAGCGGCGTTGTGCCGAGAGGTGTTGCTTTATCTGTCTTTTTGCTGTTCATTTGAGCAATATGAGATGGAAGGGAGTTCCATGCAATAACGGCTCCATATAATACTGTACACGTTCTTGAATTTGTTCTGGATTTTGGGAATGTGAAAAGACCCCTGGTGGCATGTCTGGTGGGGTAAGTGTGAAAAGACCCCTGGTGGCATGTCTGGTGGGGTAAGTGTGAAAATACCCCTGGTGGCATGTCTGGTGGGGTAAGTGTGAAAAGACCCCTGGTGGCATGTCTGGTGGGGTAAGTGTGAAAAGACCCCTGGTGGCATGTCTGGTGGGGTAAGTGTGAAAAGACCCCTGGTGGCATGTCTGGTGGGGTAAGTGTGTGTGTCAGAGCTGTGTGTAAGTTAACTATGCAAACAATTTTGAATTTTCAACACATTCATTTATTTTCTTATAAAAATAAGAAGTGATGCAATCAGTCTCTCCTCAACTCTTAGCCAAGAGAGACTGGCATGCATAGTATTTATATCAGCCCTCTGATTACAATGAAGAGCAAGACGTGCTGCTCTGTTCTGGGCCAGCTGCAACTTAACTAAGTTCTTCCTTGCAGCACTGGACCACACGACTGGACAATAATCAAGATTAGACAAAAATAGAGCCTGCAGGACTTGCTTTTTGGAGTGTGGTGTCAAAAAAGCAGAGCATCTCTTTATTACGGACAGACCTCTCCCATCTTTACAACCATTGAATCTATATGTTTTGACCGTGACAGTTTACTATCTAAGGTAACACCAAGTAATTTAGTCTCCTCAACTTGTTCAACAGCCACATCATTCATTACCAGATTCAGCTAAGGTCTAGAACTTAGGGAATGATTTCTACCAAATACAACGCTCTTAGTTATAGAGATGTTCAGGACCAGTTTATTACTGGCCATCCATTCCAGAAACAGACTGCAACTCTTTGTTAAGGGTTTCAGTGACTTCATTAGCTGTGGTTGCTGATGTGTACATGGTTGAATCATCAGCATACATCGACACACAAGCTTTGTTTAATGCCATTGGCAGGTCATTGGTAAAAATAGAAAAGAGTAGAGGGCCTAGAGAGCTGCCCTGTGGTACACCACACTTTACATGTTTGACATTAGAGAAGCTTCCATTAAATAAAACCCTTTGAGTTATATTAGATAGATAGCTCTGAATCCACAATATGGCTGAGTTTGAAAAGCCATAAAACACTAGTTCTCAACAACAGATTATGGTCAATAATATCAAAGGCTGCACTGTAATCTAACAGTACAGCTCCACAATCTGTTTATTATCAGTTTATTTCAGCCCTTCATCAGTCATTGTGTCAGTGCAGTACATGTTGAGTGTCCTTCTCTATAAGCATGCTGAAAGTCTGCTGTTAATCTGTTTACAGAGAAATAGCACTGTATTTGGTCAAACATAATTTTTTTCCAACATTTCGCTAAGAGCTGGCAGCAAGCTGATAGGTCTGCTGTTAGAACCAGTAAAGTCTGCTTTACCACTCTTGGGTAGCGGAATGACTTGGGCTTCCCTCCAGGCCTGAGGACAAAGACTTTCCTCTAGGCTCAGATTAAAGATATGACAGATAGGAGTGTCCATAGAATCAGCTACCATCCTCAGTAGCTTTCCATCTAAGTTGTCAATGACAGGAGGTTTGTCATTATTGATCAACAACAATCATTTTTCCACCTCTCCCACACTAACTTTGCAAAATTGAATGACTACCTCATCTTTGTACACTGACATACAATTATCTGTAAGGTCCCTCAGTCGAGCAGTGAATTTCAAACACAGATTTCAACCACAAAGACCAGGGAAGTTTTCCAATGCCTTGCAGAGAAGTCATTGAAAAGAAACTGGAGGAGGAGGAGGAGGAGGAGGAGGAGGAGGAGGAGGAGGAGGAGGGTGAAGGGAAGAGGAATGCTAGTTGAAGGGGGAGGAGGAGGAGGAGGAGGTTGAGGAGGGGGAAGAAGAAGAGGACTGGTAGGTGGAGGGGAGGAGGAGGAGAAGGAGCAGGAGTAGGAGGAGGAGGAGGAGGGGGAAGAAGAAGAGGACTGGTAGGTGGAGGGGGAGGAGGAGGAGGACTGGTAGGTGGAGGGGGAGGAGGAGGAGGAGGAGGAGGAGGAGGAGGAGGAGGAGGAGGAGGAGGAAGAGGTGTGGACTCACATTACTGGCTGAGGTCAGACTCAGTGGTCATGGTGACGTAATTGGTTGGCAACAGCCCTGTGACCCCGTTGACCTCTCCATTCCACCAATCAGGGTTGTCATTGTCCAGAATGTTGATCAGCTGACCCTTAGAGAATCTCCTCTTGTCCTGATTGGCTGCTGTGTAGTCGTACCTGGCGACTACCTGGTACACTTGGGTCAAGGGGTGGGGTCAGAGATGCAGGAGGAGGAGTTAGGGACGTCAGTGAAATAGAAAAAATAAATAGTAGAACAGTCTCTGCTTTTCAGTGTTCCTTAAACAACCAACTTCAACTGGAAACACAGGCAGATAAACCTTGGTATACACTGCCTTCACACTGCCTTCACACTGCCTTCACACTGCCTTCACACTGCTTTCACACTGCCTTCACACTGCGTTCACACTGCTTTCACACTGCTTTCACACTGCCTTCACACTGCCTTCACACTGCTTTCACACTGCCTTCACACTGCCTTCACACTGCTTTCACACTGCCTTCACACTGCCTTCACACTGCCTTCACAAAGTATTCAACCCCTTCACTTTTTCCACATTTTGTTTTAAAATGGATTATATTGAGATTTTGTATCACTGGCCTATACACAATAACAAACTATTTTTTAGAATTTTTTACAAATTTATAAAAAATGTAAAGCTGAGTCAATACATTTTCAACCCCTTTGTTATGGCAAGCCTAAATAAGTTCAGGAGTAAACATTTGCTTAACAAGTCCCAAAACATTTTGCATGGACTCACTCCGCCATTGAATCTCCCTTTGAGCATGGTGAAGTTCTTAATTACACTTTGGATGGTGTATCAATACACCCAGTCACTACAAAGATACAGGCGTCCTTCCTAACTCAGTTGCCATAGAGGAAGGAAACCGCTCAGGGATTTCCCCACAAGGCCAATGGTGACTTTAAAAGAGTTACAGAGTTTAATGGCTGTGAAAACTGATGATGGATCAACATGCGCTGACCAACTGGCAAGTGTCTTCACTGACATTTTCAACAAGTCCCTGACTGAGTCTGTAATACAAACATGTTTCGAACAGACCACCATAGTCCCTGTGCCCAAGAACACTAAGGTAACCTGCCTATGACTACAGACGCGTAGCACTCACGTCTGTAGACATGAAGTGCTTTGAAAGGCTGTTCATGGCTCACATCAACACCATTATCCCAGAAACCCAAGACCCACTCCAATTTGCATACAGCTCCAACAGATCCACAGATGACGTAGTCTCTATAGCACTCCACACTGCCATTTTCCCACCTGGACAAAAGGAACACCTACGTGAGAATGCTGTTCATTGACTACAGCTCAGCGTTCAACATCATAGTGCCTTCAAAGCTCATCACTAAGCTAAGGACCCTGGTACTAAACAGATGTGTTGTTACCTAGGTAACAACACATCTGCCACACTGATTCTCAACACTGGGGCCCCTCAGTCCCTCCTGTACTCCCTGTTCACCCATGACTGCATGGCCAGGCACAACTCCAACACCATCATTAAGTTTGCCAACGACACAACACTGGTAGGCTAGATCACTGACAACGAACACGCCCCCATTCTAATCGACGGGGCTGTAGTGGTGTCCACATCACCAGCAAACTATCATGGTCCAAACACACTAAGACAGTCGTGAAGAGGGCACGACAAAGCCTATTCCCCCTCAGGAGACAACAGATTTGGCATAATCAAATGTACAATCCTGGTGTGCAAAGCTCTTAGGAACTTATCCAGAAAAACTCTATCTATCTATCTATCTATCTATCTATCTATCTATCTATCTATCTATCTATCTATCTATCTATCTATCTATCTATCTATCTATCTATCTATCTATCTATCTATCTATAAGGGATTCTAACATATATTGACTCAGGGATGTGAATACATTTATGTACAGTATTTCATTTTCAAAAAATGTGCTAACATATGAAAAATGTTAATTATGGGGTATTGTGTAGATGTATTAAAAAACAATGAGTTTAATCCATTTTGAATTCAAAATGTGTCATAAGTCAAGAGGTATGCATACTTTCTGAATGCACTGTAGAGGGGAGGAGGTACATACAACGTATGGATTAACTGAGTTTGTAGAGAAGTCTAGAAGTCCTGTTCTGTTGTCCTGTTCTCTTGTTCTGTTGTTCTGTTTTGTTGTGCTGTTCTGTTGTTCTGTTGTTCTGTTGTTCTGTTGTTCTGTTCTGTTGCTCTGTTGTTCTGTTGTCCTGTTCTGTTGTCCTGTTGTGTTGTTCTGTTGTCCTGTTCTGTTGTCCTGTTCTGTTGTCCTGTTCTGTTTTTCTGTTGTCCTGTTCTGTTGTTTTGTTGTCCTGTTCTCTTGTCCAGTTCTGTTGTCCTGTTCTGTTGTCTTGTTCTCCTGTTCTGTTGTTCTGTGTCCTGTTCTGTTGTTCTGTTATTCTGTTCTGCTGTCCAGTTGTTCTGTCCTCCTGAACCCACAGATACAAGCAGTTTGTCCTCGGCTGTTCCAGGCTGAACTGTGTGACTACCATGAGTCGTGGTGCTAGGAACAAACAGCCATTGTGATGTACTACACAACTCTGATCTGCGTGTGTGTGAGTGTGAGTGTGAGTGTGAGTGAGAGAGTGAGTGAGTGAGTGAGTGAGTGAGTGAGTGAGTGAGTGAGTGAGTGAGTGAGTGAGTGAGTGAGTGAGTGAGTGAGTGAGTGAGTGAGTGAGTGAGTGAGTGAGTGAGTGAGTGAGTGAGTGAATGAGGAAAATTCTCCCCAGATGAGACCGATTCATCATGTCTAGAAAACAGATGTGTCAGACAGACTACACCTCCATTAGGATCCATAAGAACAGTGTGTAGTCATTTGGGATACAACACAGCTTCACTCTGCCACCAACCCGCCTGGCACATAAACATAGGCCTCTCTGTCAACCAGAACCAGGTTGCCCCCGGCAACCACTGTCCTGAAAATGCCCCAAAGGCCTCTGGGAGATTTAATTAGTATTTATTTAAGCTTTACATTTAACTAGGCAAGTCAGTTAAGAACAAATTCTGATTTACAATGATGGCCTACCTACAGGGTCAGACCCTGGAGCAAATTAGGGTTAAGTGCCTTGCTCAAGGACACAGACAGCCTTGTTGGCTCAGGTATTCGAACCAGCAACCTTTACGGTTACTGGCCCAACACTCTAACCACTAGGCTACCTACCGCCCAAAGCTAGAGGACTACAGACCCCAGACACACACACACACACACACACACATACACACACACACACACACACACACACACACACACACACACACACACACACACACACACACACACACACACACACACACACACACACACACACACAGAGTAAATAATGTAGACAGAACAAAAACACTTTGTAGTTAAAACAAGAAGAGAAGAGAGGGAGAGAGGGATGGAGGGAGAGAGGGATGGAGGGAGGGAGGGATGGAGGGAGGGATGGAGGGATGGAGGGAGGGAGGGAGGGAGGGAGGGAGGGAGGGAGGGAGGGAGGGAGGGAGGGAGGGAGAGTAAAGCTGGAGGGGAAAAAAGTAAAGTGGAACAGAGAGATGAAACTAGAGCAGACACCTAAACACACAGACACCTAAACACACAGACACCTAAATACACAGACACCTAAATACACAGACACCTAAATACACAGACACCTAAATACACAGACACCTAAACACACAGACACCTAAATACACAGACACCTAAACACACAGACACCTAAACACACAGACACCTAAACACACAGACACCTAAATACACAGACACCTAAATACACAGACACCTAAATACACAGACACCTAAATACACAGACACCTAAATAACAGACACCTAAACACACAGACACCTAAATACACAGACACCTAAATACACAGACACCTAAATACACAGACACCTAAATACACAGACACCTAAACACACAGACACCTAAATACACAGACACCTAAACACACAGACACCTAAATACACAGACACCTAAACACACAGACACCTAAACACACAGACACCTAAATACACAGACACCTAAATACACAGACACCTAAATACACAGACACCTAAATACACAGACACCTAAATACACAGACACCTAAATACACAGACACCTAAACACACAGACACCTAAACACACAGACACCTAAACACACAGACACCTAAATACACAGACACCTAAATACACAGACACCTAAATACACAGACACCTAAATACACAGACACCTAAATACACAGACACCTAAATACACAGACACCTAAATACACAGAAACCTAAATACACAGACACCTAAACACACAGACACCTAAACACACAGACACCTAAACACACAGACACCTAAATACACAGACACCTAAACACACAGACACCTAAACACACAGACACCTAAATAAACAGACACCTAAATACACAGACACCTAAATACACAGACACCTAAACACACAGACATCTAAACACACAGACACCTAAACACACAGACACCTAAATACACAGACACCTAAATACACAGACACCTAAATACACAGACACCTAAACACACAGACACCTAAACACACAGACACCTAAACACACAGACACCTAAATACACAGACACATAAACACACAGACACCTAAATACACAGACACCTAAATACACAGACACCTAAATACACAGACACCTAAACACACAGACACCTAAACACACAGACACCTAAATACACAGACACATAAACACACAGACACCTAAATACACAGACACCTAAACACACAGACACCTAAACACACAGACACCTAAACACACAGACACCTAAATACACAGACACATAAACACACAGACACCTAAATACACAGACACCTAAATACACAGACACCTAAATACACAGACACCTAAATACACAGACACCTAAATACACAGACACCTAAACACACAGACACCTAAATACACAGACACCTAAACACACAGACACCTAAATACACAGACACCTAAATACACAGACACCTAAACACACAGACACCTAAACACACAGACACCTAAACACACAGACACCTAAATACACAGACACCTAAATACACAGACACCTAAATACACAGACACCTAAATACACAGACACCTAAATAACAGACACCTAAACACACAGACACCTAAATACACAGACACCTAAATACACAGACACCTAAATACACAGACACCTAAATACACAGACACCTAAACACACAGACACCTAAATACACAGACACCTAAACACACAGACACCTAAATACACAGACACCTAAACACACAGACACCTAAACACACAGACACCTAAATACACAGACACCTAAATACACAGACACCTAAATACACAGACACCTAAATACACAGACACCTAAATACACAGACACCTAAACACACAGACACCTAAACACACAGACACCTAAACACACAGACACCTAAATACACAGACACCTAAATACACAGACACCTAAATACACAGACACCTAAATACACAGACACCTAAATACACAGACACCTAAATACACAGACACCTAAATACACAGAAACCTAAATACACAGACACCTAAACACACAGACACCTAAACACACAGACACCTAAACACACAGACACCTAAATACACAGACACCTAAACACACAGACACCTAAACACACAGACACCTAAATAAACAGACACCTAAATACACAGACACCTAAATACACAGACACCTAAACACACAGACATCTAAACACACAGACACCTAAACACACAGACACCTAAATACACAGACACCTAAATACACAGACACCTAAATACACAGACACCTAAACACACAGACACCTAAACACACAGACACCTAAACACACAGACACCTAAATACACAGACACATAAACACACAGACACCTAAATACACAGACACCTAAATACACAGACACCTAAATACACAGACACCTAAACACACAGACACCTAAACACACAGACACCTAAATACACAGACACATAAACACACAGACACCTAAATACACAGACACCTAAACACACAGACACCTAAACACACAGACACCTAAACACACAGACACCTAAATACACAGACACATAAACACACAGACACCTAAATACACAGACACCTAAATACACAGACACCTAAATACACAGACACCTAAATACACAGACACCTAAATACACAGACACCTAAACACACAGACACCTAAATACACAGACACCTAAACACACAGACACCTAAATACACAGACACCTAAATACACAGACACCTAAATACACAGACACCTAAACACACAGACACCTAAACACACAGACACCTAAACACACAGACACCTAAACACACAGACACCTAAATACACAGACACCTAAATACACAGACACCTAAATACACAGACACCTAAATACACAGACACCTAAATACACAGACACCTAAATACACAGACACCTAAACACACAGACACCTAAATACACAGACACCTAAATACACAGACACCTAAATACACAGACACCTAAATACACAGACACCTAAATACACAGACACCTTAATACACAGACACCTAAACACACAGACACCTAAACACACAGACACCTAAATACACAGACACCTAAACACACAGACACCTAAACACACAGACACCTAAACACACAGACACCTAAACACACAGACACCTAAATACACAGACACCTAAATACACAGACACCTAAACACACAGACACCTAAACACACAGACACCTAAACACACAGACACCTAAATACACAGACACCTAAATACACAGACACCTAAATACACAGACACCTAAACACACAGACACCTAAACACACAGACACCTAAATACACAGACACATAAACACACAGACACCTAAATACACAGACACCTAAACACACAGACACCTAAATACACAGACACATAAATACACAGACACCTAAATACACAGACACATAAATACACAGACACCTAAATACACAGACACATAAATACACAGACACCGAAACACACAGACACCTAAATACACAGACACCTAAATACACAGACACCTAAATACACAGACACATAAATACACAGACACCTAAATACACAGACACATAAATACACAGACACCTAAACACACAGACACCTAAATACACAGACACCTAAATACACAGACACCTAAATACACAGACTAAACACACAGACACCTAAACACACAGACTAAACACACAGACACCTAAACACACAGACTAAACACACAGACACCTAAACACACAGACTAAACACACACACACACGTTGAGATGAAGGATGACACTTCTGGATGAATAATGAATAAGATCTCTGTACATCCACCCTGAACAGTAATGTTGCAGGACTCTGTCTCAATCTGTGTTTTCATTCCCCTCTCCTCTCTGCCCTCCTTCCCTCCCACTCCTCCCTCCCTCCTTCCCTCCCTCCCTCCCTCTCTCCCTCTCTTCCCTCCTACCCTTTGGCTCCAATAAGTTCTACCTCAGAGACATCTACTGATACCATCAGAACAGACATTACCACAGGGGTAAACACACATGCACACACTGACTCACGCATGCATGCACAAACACACACACAGACACAGACACAGACACAAACACACATGCACACACTCACTCACATGCACAGACAACACACAGTTTACAAAGAAACTGGGTGGAACTAAATCCTTTAAAATCAATACTAGGAGAAAGAAACACAAATATATGTATATATTTAGTGATTAACAACAATACAGATAAACACACGACACATGTTATTGATAAAGCGTTGAGATGAAGGATGACACTACTGGATGAATAATGAATAAGATCTCTGTACATCCACCCTGAACAGTAATGTTGCAGGACTCTGTCTCCATCTGTGTTTTCATTCCCCTCTCCTCTCTGCCCTCCTTCCCTCCCACTCCTCCCTACATCCTTCCCTCTCTCCCTCTCTCCATCTCGGCCCTCCTTCCCTCCCACTCCTCCCTCCATCCTTCCCTCCCTCTCTCCCTCTCTCCCTCTCTACCCTCCTTTCCTCCCATTCCTCCCTCCATCCTTCCCTCCTCTTCTCCCTCAGCCCAAGGGCTGATATGAAAACCAGAACACAAAAAAACAATATACTATACATACAGTGCAAACGGAAAGTATTCAGACGTTTCAGCCTTATTGTATTTTTCCTCATCAATCTACACAAAATACCCCCTAATGACAGAGGAAAACTGGTTTTAGACAAACCCCCCCTGAAATATCACATTTACATAAGTATTCAGACCCTTTACTCAGTACTTTGTTGAAGCACCTTTGGCAGCGATTACAGCCTCAAGTCTTCTTCGGTATGAAGCTACAAGTTTGACACACCTGTATTTGGGGAGTTTCTCCCATTCTTCTCTGCAGATCCTCTCAAGCTCTGTCAGGTTGGATGGGGAGCGTCGCTGCACAGCTATTTTCAGGTCTCTCCAGAGATGTTCGATCGGGTTCAAGTTCGGGCTCAAGGGCATTCAGAGACTTGTCCTGAAGCAACTCCTGCGTTGTCTTGCCTCTGTGCTTAGGGTCATTGTGCTGTTGGAAGGTGAACCTTCACCCCAGTCCTGAGCGCTCTGGACCAGGTTTTCATCAAATATCTCTCTGTGCTTTACTCTGTTCATCTTTCCCTCAATCCTGACTAGTCTCCCAGTCCCTGCCGCTGAAAAAAATCCCCACAGCATTATGCTGCCACCACCATGGATGGTGCCAGGTTTCCTCCAGACGTGACACTTGGCATTCAGGCCAAATAGTTCAATCTTGGTTTCATCAGACCAGAGAATCTTGTTTCTCATGGTCTGAGAGTCCTTTAGGTGCCTTTTGGCAAACTCCAAGCGGGATGTCATGTGCCTTTTACTGAGGAGGGGTTTCCATCTGGCCACTCTCCATCTGGCCACTGCTGCAGAGATGGTTGTCTTCTGGAAGGTTCTCCCATCTCACGATTGCTCAGTTTGGCCTTGCTGGTTCCAAACTTCTTCAATTTTAGAATGATGGAGGCCATTGTGGTCTTGGGGACCTGCAGTGCTCCAATACAGTGCGACAAAAACAACACAGTTACACAGTAAACAAACATAGTCAAAAACACAATAGAACATCTATTTACAGAGTGCAAAATGTAGTGCAAAATGCAGTAAGGTTAGGAGGTAGGACAATAAATAGACCATAGTGGTGAAATAAATTACAGATTATCATCATTAACACAGGAATGAAGGATGTGCAAATTATGATGTGCAAATAGAGATACTGGAGTGCAAGATTAGCGAAAAATAACAAAAATAAATATGGGGATGAGGTAGTAGTGTGGGCTATTATGGGGATGAGGTAGTAGTGTGGGCTATTTACAGAAGGGCTGTATACAGGTGCAGTGATCGATAAGCAGCTTTGACAGCTGATGCTTAAAGTTAGTGAGGGAGATTGGAACCTCCAGCTTCAATGATTTTTGCAATTTGTTCCAGTCATTGGCAGCAGCGAACTGGAAGGAATGGCGGCCAAAGGAGGTGTTGGCTTTGGGGGTGACCAGTGAGATATACCTGCTGGAGCGCATGCTACGGGTGGGTGTTGCTATGGTGACCAGTGAGCTGAGATAGGGCGGGCATTTACCTAATAAAGACCTGGAGCCAGTGGGTTTGGCGACGAATATATAATGAAGGCCAGCCAGCGAGAGCATACAGGTCGCAGTGATGGGTAGTGTATGGGGCTTTGGTAACAAAACGGATGGCACTGTGATAGACTACATCCAATTTGCTAAGTAGAGTGTTGGTGGCTAGTTTGTAAATGACATCGCCAAAATCAAGGATCGGTAGGATAGTCAGTTTTACAAAGGCATGTTTGGCAGCATGAGTGAAGGAGGCTTTGTTGCAAAATAGGAAGCCAACTCTGGATTTAATTTTGGATTGGAGATGGTTGATGTGAGTCTGGAAGTTGAGTTTACAGTCTAACCAGATGCCTAGGTATTTGTAGGTGTCCACGTATTCTAAGTCGGACCCGTCGAGAGTAGTAGGGCAGCGTTCGATAGAAAAGCATGCACTTAGTTTTACTAGCGTTTAAGAGCAGTTGGAGGCCACGGAAGGAGTGTTGTATGGCATTGAAGCTTGTTTGAAGGTTAGTAAACACAGTGTCCAAAGAGGGGCCAGATGTATACAGAATGGTGTCATCTGCGTAGAGATGGATCAGAGAGTCACCAGCAGCGAGAGCGACATCGTTGATGTATATAGAGAAAAGGGTTGGCCCAAGAATTGAACCCTGTGGCACCCCCATAGAGACTGCCAGAGGATCGGACAATAGGCCCTCCGATTTGACACACTGAACTCTGTCTGAGAAGTAGTTGGAGAACCAGGCAAGGCAGTCACTTGAGAAACCAAGGCTGTTGAGTCTGCCAATAAGAATGCGGTGATTGACAGAGTCGAAAGCCTTGGCCAGGTCGATGAAGACGGCTGCACAGTACTGTCTTTTATCTATGGCGGTTATGATATCGTTCAGTACCTTGAGCGTAGCTGAGGTGCACCCATGACCAGCTCGGTCCAAGCCTGTGGTGAACTTTGCATTAGCTTTATGAAAAATTTGTTAGGAATTTTGAATTAAAGGTGTGAGGAATTAATTGCCAGACGCAATGCGATGGATGCGATGTTCTATAAATAGTGTGTTAAATTAGAAAAAAGTAACCATGGCTGTTCTTGCGTTATTGGAAGACATTGAAAATCGTGCTTTTAGAAGGGAGAGAGTTTTCGGAGACTGGAATTCCTTTTTTGCGCATGATGATCCATGGCTTATAAATTGCTATCGTCTCCCAAGATTTGTGTGCGGATTTAGCCCCTAATCTGGAAAGGAAGACACGCTGTAATCATGCCATACCCGTATCTGTCCAAGTACTGTCCACTCTGGGATTCCTCGCTACTGGGACATTCCAGAGGGAAATGAGTGACATCATTCAGCCACAAGTGATCTCGTCTTCCAAAAAGTTTGCTTTTATCTTTTGGTCCATGGCTATTCCTGACTAAACCATCATTTGTGCTAGCATTCTATTAAGGGAAATCACTTATTGTAAGGCACGTTCAGGTGCCATCAATTTTAAGTTAATTTGAGATTTATAGATCACAGGTGCGTAAGTTACTTACTAGTATCTTTTATGAATCGAACGTAAGCACACCGTCAGAAATTATCTTACGACAAAGTTCAAGTATAAATCTAAGATTTTTTTAAATAAATGAGGCCCCTGACTCGATGGTATACATGTAGCCAATAACCTGTTTTTGAGAAATGTAATCATTGTCTGATTGTATGCCCCCTTTATTTATCCTATGGTTCTGACTTGGTGTACAGGGAGAACACTGTAAGAACGGCCCATGTTCTAAATACTGTTACTGTACATTTCAAAAGTGATGAACAAATAGTGATATTGACTACGTCCATCCTAGCTTGCTCATTAATGTCTTAATCAAAATTACGGGTTGCCTCTTTTCCGCTTGTGTCACGGTTAGGTGGCTGGACACAAGGCGGAGAGCAGTGGTAAAGACTATCTTTATTACGGTCCAAAAACAACGACGACAACGACGCCCCCCAAAAGGTGCGGACTCCCGACTGCAAGATCCGCAACACCAAAGGGGGGGAGAGCGCAGGAAGTCGGCGTCGGTGGAGACTCCGGATCAGGTGGAGGCTTCGGAGCAGGACTGGGCATCGGTTCAGGAGGCTCCGCCCCCGGAGCAGGACTGGGCACCGGTTCAGGAGGTTCCGGTCCCGGAGCAGGTCTGGTCACCGGGTCAGGAGGATCCGGTCCCGGAGCAGGACTGGTCACCGGGTCAGGAGGATCCGGTCCCGGAGCAGGAGTTGGATGGACCGGCACTAGAGGTACCAGGCTGGGAACCGGCACTGGAGGTACCAAGCTGAGAACTGGCACTGGGGGCTCTGGGCTGGGAACAGGCACAGGAGCCCTGGTGCGGGGAGCCGGCACTGGAGGTACCGGGCTGGGAACTCGCACTGGTGGCTCTAGGCAGGGAACAGGCACAGGAGCCCTGGTGCGGGGAGCCAGCACTGGAGGTACCGGGCTAGGAACCGACACCAATGGTACCAGGCTGGGGACCGGCACTGGAGGTACCAAGCTGAGAACCGGCACTGGGGGCACTGGGCTGGGAACAGGCATGGGAGCCCTGGTGCGGGGAGAGGAACCGACACCAAGTGGTACCAGGCTGGGGACCGGTTCCGGGAGCTCCGACCTGGGGGCCAACAGCCGCTCGGCCCACATCCTCCTGCAGTCCTCAAAACTGTCCTTGTCCGACGCCTAATCGTCGTCGTCTTCCTCCTCCCATGGCTGCATGAGCTCTTCCATTACGGAAGGTAATTGAAGCCTACAATAGCCACTCTGGGCAATACGGCTAACCCGATAACACTGGAGATCCTTGTCAGAGAGCTGGCGAAATCACGTGAAAGTTTGGCAGTAGAACTCACTGAATTGTTGAATAACTCACTGGCGGCGAGTCAGGCAACTGTGGAAACCATCCAGGGTTCTGTGGCATCTCACACTACCACACTGGCCGAAGTTGAGGTCACGATGTCGGACAACAGCGACCAACTCACTACGCTGGAAACCAGGCTTGACGAAGTGGCCGCCGCCAAACAAGTCGCTGCAGGTACAAGTGGAAGATTTGATTTGACGTTCAAAACAACAAAATATCCCCGTGATTGGACTACCAGTTCATGGCGGAGTTGTTCAAGAAGGTTTTGGGCGATGAGGCTTTTCCCAATCTTCCTGAACTCGATAGAGCTTACCGCAGCCTCGCACCGAAGCCTCGATACAAAGAAAAGGAGCTCGTCCTTCGGTGGTCAAGGGAACATGGCGACATCACTTTCAAAGGCTACAAGATCAAGTTCTACCAGGATTTCAGTTCTAGCCTGGCGAAGAAACGGGCCGCATTCAACAACATAAAGTCCACTTGGTACAAGAAGGGAATCCTCTTTGGGCTGATTTATCCTGCCCGTGTCCGTGGCACCTTTAACGGCCAGGTCCATTTTTTGAAACTCCTCTAGAAGCTGTCTTCTTCTACCGACAGCACATACATTGAATGTCTGAATTGGGATGATTTCTTACCTGCCTGTATTATGTGAGTAACGTTAGTTCTAGTGACCATGTGGACACTAGGCTACATACATTTATGGCCGTCTATCGATCCGTTTCTTGTGAAACAATCCTATAGCTTGCTGGCTACAGTAGGTATGTTTGAAGCAGCTAGATTGTGTTGTTGACAGTGACATACTATGCTGCCTCACTGCTCTTTAAACTTTCATTTGATCTTGTTTAGTTTTGTAATCAAAGACAATCGCTGTTAAAAGTGCAGCATTTGCTCCACTAATGCCAATCTATAGCCTACATGGCAGTTTGGCTGCCTTTAGGTCATTGTGGACACTAATATTACTCGCTAGTTAGACACCGATCCTGTCTATCGATATTTGTGTTTTTCATCTGCTTGATGTATACCGTTTTTTTTTATTGTATTTTTTATGGACATTCTGAACTACGGTGTTCTACGTTGGCCTTGGGCTTTTTATTGTCTCCTTTTTTTTCTTAGAAGGGTATTGTACTATCACATTTATTTTATTTTGTGTATGTTGGGAATGTTGGGGGTGTTGGAGGTGTTGGGGGTGTTGGGAATGTTGGGGGAGGGTTATGTTGGCATTATCCAAAGATTCTTGTGCTCTGATACTTTAGAGGATTTGAGTTTTTTCTATTCAGGTTTATTTTTCATGCTTCTCCTCTCCCAATCTCTCTCTTTCTCTTTCTTTTTCATTTCGCTTCTCCTCTTATAAGAATTAATGTCTAGTTCAACAACAAGTCAGGGTGGTATTTTGGAGCTTCCAGTCAGACTGGTGACATGGAACATTTGGGGGCAAATTACAGAAGAGCCTGAACACTGATGATACATTTCTTCAAGAAACGCACCTATGTGTTAACGACCAGGTTTTTCATTCTAATTCTAAAAGCAAAGCCAGGGGAACAGCAATAGTTTTCACCCTCACAGATCGTTTCAGATCCTGGAGGACGTTATACAATAGTTAGTGGAACGCTCTTCCAAACCCCTGTAGTACTTAGTACCAGACACTAGATTCATGACATCTCTTTTAGCCTCTCTCCCTAATCTTGACACCCACCGCCTCATCTTCGGCAGGGACCTTAACTGTGTTACTGCACTAAGACTCCCAGAACACTTACTCCTTCCAGGATGGAAAAAGCTCTTTCTACATTCATGACCCAAACGGGTTGTGTTGATCCACAAAAGACTTCTCCTACTTTTCTCTATATACATATGAGATGAGTAATGCAACATATGTAAACATTATTATAGTGACTGGTGTTCCATTTATTAAAGTGATTTCTAGTCTATGTCTATAGGCAGCAGCCTCTAATGTGCTAGTGATGGCTGTTTAACAGTCTGATGGCCTTGAGATAGAAACTGTTTTTCAGTCTCTCGGTCCCAGCTTTGATGCACCTGTACTGACTTCGCCTTCTGGATGATAGCGGGGTGAACAGGCCGTGGCTCGGGTGGTTAATGTCCATGATGATCTTTTTGGCCTTCTTGTGATATCGGGTGCTGTAGGTGTCCAGGAGGGATGGTAGTTCGCCCACGGTGATGCGTTGGGCAGACCGCACTACCCTCTGGAGAGCCTTGCGGGCGGTGCAGTCGCTATACTTGGCGGGGATACAGCCCGACAGGATGCTGTCAATTCTGTGTCTGTAAAAGTTTGTGAGGGTTTTAGGTGTCAAGACAAATATCTTTAGCCTCCTGAGGTTGAAGAGGCTCTGTTACGTCTTCTTCATCACACTGTCTGTGTGGGTGGACTATTTCAGTTTATCAGTGATGTGTACGCCGAGGAACTTGAAGCTTTCCACCTTCTCCACTACGGTCCCGTCGCTGTGGATAGGGGGGGGGGGGGGGGGGCTCCCTCTGCTGTTTCCTGAAGTCCACAATCATCTCCTTAGTTTTGTTGACGTTGAATGAGAGGTTGTTTTTCCTGGCACCACACTCCCAGAGCCTTCACCA
>JAKYLM010000162.1:45000-87500 GCA_023634145.1 Thymallus thymallus | reverse complement strand
TCCTATGAGATTTCCAAGATGGAAAAAACATTACAAAAGCATCCAATATCTTCTAACTATGATAATGCACTCCATATTATTTAATATTTTGATGAAGTTGTGATTGTGAATCCATTAGAACCCCATTGGATGAAACACAATCATCGCCTTTTGCTGTGTTGTGGAATCAGTATCCCAACACGTGGATAGTTGTGGAATCAGTATCTTAACACGCTCTAAGAAAATGGCAACTCCTTGCAATGTGCAAATCTGAGGATGTGGCATTGACAGTATAGCTCAAGGGATTAATGCTGACCTTGATGTTCATGAAAAGGTTAGGATATACTGTATGTACCAGGTATCCCAGAGAAGTGAAAAGGTTAGGATATACTGTATGTACCAGGTATCCCAGAGAAGTGAAAAGGTTAGGATATACTGTATGTACCAGGTATCCCAGAGAAGTGAAAAGGTTAGGATATACTGTATGTACCAGGTATCCCAGAGAAGTGAAAAGGTTAGGATATACTGTATGTACCAGGTATCCCAGAGAAGTGAAAAGGTTAGGATATACTGTATGTACCAGGTATCCCAGAGAAGTGAAAAGGTTAGGATATACTGTATGTACCAGGTATCCCAGAGAAGTGAAAAGGTTAGGATATACTGTATGTACCAGGTATCCCAGAGAAGTGAAAAGGTTAGGATATACTGTATGTACTAGGTATCCCAGAGAAGTGAAAAGGTTAGGATATACTGTATGTACCAGGTATCCCAGAGAAGTGAAAAGGTTAGGATATACTGTATGTACCAGGTATCCCAGAGAAGTGAAAAGGTTAGGATATACTGTATGTACCAGGTATCCCAGAGAAGTTACATGGTTTCCATGTGTTGATGCCATGATGATGAAATGCTATGTGTCCTCCAATATGGAGTAAGATATGATGATGATGATGAAATGCTATGTGTCCTCCAATATGGAGCACTCCACACTGCCCTTTCCCACCTGGACAGAAGGAATACCTATGTGAGAATTCTGTTCATTGACTACAGCTCAGCGTTCAACATCATCATTAAGTTTGCAGATGACACCAGCAACGATGAGACAGTCTTTAGGGAGGAGGTCAGAGACCTGGCAGTGTGGTGCCAGGATAACAACCTCTCCCTACAACAATGAGACAGCCTATAGGGAGGAGGTCAGAGACCTGGCAGTGTGGTGCCAGGATAACAACCTCTCCCTACAACAATGAGACAGCCTATAGGGAGGAGGTCAGAGACCTGGCTGTGTGGTGCCAGGATAACAACCTCTCCCTACAACAATGAGACAGCCTATAGGGAGGAGGTCAGAGACCTGGCTGTGTGCTGCCAGGATAACAACCTCTCCCTACAACAATGAGACAGCCTATAGGGAGGAGGTCAGAGACCTGGCCATGTGGTGCCAGGATAACAACCTCTCCCTCAACGTGATCAAGACAAAGGAGATGATTGTGGACTACAGGAAAAAGAGGACCGAGCACACCCCCATTCTAATCGACGGGCCTGAGGTGGAGCAGGTTGAGAGCTTCAAGGTCCTTGGTGTCCACATCACCAGCAAACCATCATGGTCCAAACACACTAAGACAGTCGTGAAGAGGGCACGACAAAGCCTATTCCCCCTCAGGAGACAACAGATTTGGTATGGGTCCTCAGATCCTCAAAAATTCTACAGCTGCACCATCGAGAGCATCCTGACTGGTTGCATCACTGCCTGGTACGGCAACTGCTCAGCCTCCGATCGCAAGGCATTACAGGGGGTAGTGCGTACGGCACAGTGCATCACTGGCGCCAAGCTTCCTGCCATACAGGACCTCTATACCAGGCAGTGTCAGAGGAAGGCCCTAAAAATTGTCAAAGAATCCAACCACCCCAGTCATAGACTGTTCTCTCTGCTACCGCATGGCAAGCGGTACCAGAGCGCCAAGTCTAGGTTCAAAAGGCTTCTTAACAGCTTTTACCCCCAAGCCATAAAACTCCTGAACAGGTAATCAAATGTCTCCCCGGACTATTTGCATTGTGTGTCGTCGTCCCCACCACCTCCTCTGTTACGCTGCTGCTACTCTCTGTTTATTATCAAAGCATAGTCATTTTAATTATACCTACATGTACATATTACCTCAAGTAGCCCGACTAACGGTGCCCTTGCACATTGACTCTGTACTGGTACTTCCTGTATATAGCCTCCGCACATTGACTCTGTACTGGTGCTTCCTGTATATAGCCTCCTCACATTGACTCTGTACTGGTACTTCCTGTATATAGCCTCCTCACATTGACTCTGTACTGGTACCCCTGTATATAGCCTCCTCACATTGAATCTGTACTGGTACTTCCTGTATATAGCCTCCTCACATTGAATCTGTACTGGTACCCCTGTATATAGCCTCCTCACATTGACTCTGTACTGGTACCCCTGTATATAGCCTCCTCACATTGACTCTGTACTGGTACTGTTATTTTTTACTGTCATTTCTTTATTTATCAATTGTTTATCTAATACTTATTTTTGTCTTAAAAACTGCACTGTTGGTTAAGGGCTTGTAACTAAGCATTTCACTGTAAGGTCTAAACCTGCTGTATTCGGAGCACGTGACAAATAAGTCTCCTCCTATATGGAGTATGATGATGAAATGCTAAGTCTCCTCCTATATGGAGTATGATGATGAAATGCTAAGTCTCCTCCTATATGCTGATGATATTTTTTTGATGGCAGAAACTGAACAAGACCTGCAGTAAATGTTATTATGTACAGTCAGTTGTTGCAAATTAGTTTTGTTTTGGTGAAGATATTCTTGAGTTTACTAGCAATTCTAAAAATGTGGCTCTTTCTTTTGATTAACATATGGCCTGCCTGTACGGAACATCTGGCCTGGCCAACTCAGCAAGTAGAGCTATAGAACATCTTCCCTGGGCGACTCAGCAAGTAGAGCTATAGAACATCTTCCCTGGCCAACTCAGCAAGTAGAGCTATGGAACATCTTCCCTGGCCGACTCAGCAAGTAGAGCTATGGAACATCTTCCCTGGGCGACTCAGCAAGTAGAACTATGGAACATCTTCCCTGGGCGACTCAGCAAGTAGAGCTATAGAACATCTTCCCTGGCCAACTCAGCAAATAGAGCTATGGAACATCTTCCCTGGCCGACTCAGCAAGTAGAGCTACGGAACATCTTCCCTGGCCGACTCAGCAAGTAGAGCTACGGAACATCTTCCCTGGCCAACTCAGCAAGTAGAGCTACGGAACATCTTCCCTGGCCGACTCAGCAAGTAGAGCTACGGAACATCTTCCCTGGCCAACTCAGCAAGTAGAGCTACGGAACATCTTCCCTGGCCGACTCAGCAAGTAGAGCTATGGAACATCTTCCCTGGCCGACTCAGCAAGTAGAGCTATGGAACATCTTCCCTGGCCGACTCAGCAAGTAGAGCTACGGAACATGTTCCCTGGCCGACTCAGCAAGTAGAGCTATGGAACATCTTCCCTGGCCGACTCAGCAAATAGAGCTCTTGAGGGAGTTATAGGAAAAACACTCAAAGATATTGGTTATTCTACGTATTCCAGACTGTATTAGACGTGTGTCCTGTTCTGGAGTATTCAGCAGGAGTGTGGGCTGCTAAGAGGTTTCTCAAAAACAAACATGTTGTTAACAGAGCAGTACATCATTTTTTAGGTGTCCACAAGTTTGCGGCTATACTTGCAATAACTGGGGACAGGGGCTGGGAACCCTGTGAGGTGAGATGGAAGGTGTGCATGGTGAGACTTTGGAATAGACTGTTGGATATGCCAATTGCCAGAATAGCCAGCAAAGTTTTTCAATGGGATCTCTCCTTAGGGGGAGCCTGGGCAACCAAAACATCTTACTTTTTCCAACAGTCTGACTGTGAAAATTTGTACAAAAAACTAATGAAGGGAGACATCATAAACCCAAAATGAGCATTTTTTTGTTTGATTAAGGGTGAATGTGTGAGTAGGAGATATATTATGTATAACCATCACCATGAGGTACGCTTCAGAAAGTAAATGTTATGCTATGAATTAATTACATTTTGAATGAATTAAATTATATTTTTGTGTCAAATCATCAGTTGGCAACCCATCCCTTATGGGATTAATTGACACATAAACAACCATTACAGAGCCTTCTGAGTGGCGCAGTGTTCTGAGGCCCTGCATCGCAGTGCTGAGGCGCCACAAGAGACATGCATTTCCTCAGGTTCAATGTCACAGCCGGCAGTATGTTATACTACAGCCCCCCCCCAAACCCCAGCAGTATGTTATACTACAGCCCCCCCCAAACCCCAGCAGTATGTTATACTACAGTCCCCCCCAAACCCCAGCAGTATGTTATACTACAGTCCCCCCCAAACCCCAGCAGTATGTTATACTACAGCAGTATGTTATACTACAGCCCCCCCCAAACCCCAGCAGTATGTTATACTACAGCCCCCCCCAAACCCCAGCAGTATGTTATACTACAGTCCCCCCCAAACCCCAGCAGTATGTTATACTACAGTCCCCCCCCAAACCCCAGCAGTATGTTATACTACAGTCCCCCCCCAAACCCCAGCAGTATGTTATACTACAGTCCCCCCCAAACCCCAGCAGTATGTTAAACCCCAGCAGTATGTTATACTACAGTCCCCCCCAAACCCCAGCAGTATGTTATACTACAGTCCCCCCCAAACCCCAGCAGTATGTTATACTACAGTCCCCCCCCAAACCCCAGCAGTATGTTATACTACAGTCCCCCCCCAAACCCCAGCAGTATGTTATACTACAGTCCCCCCCCAAACCCCAGCAGTATGTTATACTACAGCAGTATGTTATACTACAGTCCCCCCCAAACCCCAGCAGTATGTTAAACCCCAGCAGTATGTTATACTACAGTCCCCCCCAAACCCCAGCAGTATGTTATACTACAGTCCCCCCCAAACCCCCAGCAGTATGTTATACTACAGTCCCCCCCAAACCCCAGCAGTATGTTATACTACAGCCCCCCCCAAACCCCAGCAGTATGTTATACTACAGTCCCCCCCAAACCCCAGCAGTATGTTATACTACAGTCCCCCCCAAACCCCAGCAGTATGTTATACTACAGCAGTATGTTATACTACAGCCCCCCCCAAACCCCAGCAGTATGTTATACTACAGCCCCCCCCAAACCCCAGCAGTATGTTATACTACAGTCCCCCCCAAACCCCAGCAGTATGTTATACTACAGTCCCCCCCCAAACCCCAGCAGTATGTTATACTACAGTCCCCCCCCAAACCCCAGCAGTATGTTATACTACAGTCCCCCCCAAACCCCAGCAGTATGTTAAACCCCAGCAGTATGTTATACTACAGTCCCCCCCAAACCCCAGCAGTATGTTATACTACAGTCCCCCCCAAACCCCAGCAGTATGTTATACTACAGTCCCCCCCCAAACCCCAGCAGTATGTTATACTACAGTCCCCCCCCAAACCCCAGCAGTATGTTATACTACAGTCCCCCCCCAAACCCCAGCAGTATGTTATACTACAGCAGTATGTTATACTACAGTCCCCCCCAAACCCCAGCAGTATGTTAAACCCCAGCAGTATGTTATACTACAGTCCCCCCCAAACCCCAGCAGTATGTTATACTACAGTCCCCCCCAAACCCCCAGCAGTATGTTATACTACAGCCCCCCCAAACCCCAGCAGTATGTTATACTACAGTCCCCCGCCAAACCCCAGCAGTATGTTATACTACAGTCCCCCCCCAAACCCCAGCAGTATGTTATACTACAGCAGTATGTTATACTACAGTCCCCCCCCAAACCCCAGCAGTATGTTATACTACAGTCCCCCCCAAACCCCAGCAGTATGTTATACTACAGTCCCCCCCCAAACCCCAGCAGTATGTTATACTACAGTCCCCCCCAAACCCCAGCAGTATGTTATACTACAGCCCCCCCCCAAACCCCCAGCAGTATGTTATACTACAGCCCCCCCCAAACCCCCAGCAGTATGTTATACTACAGTCCCCCCCAAACCCCAGCAGTATGTTATACTACAGTCCCCCCCAAACCCCCAGCAGTATGTTATACTACAGTCCCCCCCAAACCCCAGCAGTATGTTATACTACAGCCCCCCCCAAAACCCCAGCAGTATGTTATACTACAGCCCCCCCCCAAACCCCAGCAGTATGTTGTACCCCAGCAGTATGTTGTACCCCAGCAGTATGTTATACTACAGCAGTATGTTATACTACAGCAGTATGTTATACTACAGCAGTATGTTATACCCCAGCAGTATGTTATACCCCAGCAGTATGTTATACTACAGCAGTATATTATACCTCAGCAGTATGTTATACCCCAGCAGTATGTTATACTACAGCAGTATGTTATACCTCAGCAGTATGTTATACTACAGCAGTATGTTATACCCCAGCAGTATGTTATACCCCAGCAGTATGTTGTACCCCAGCAGTATGTTATACCCCAGCAGTATGTTATACCCCAGCAGTATGTTATACCCCAGCAGTATGTTATACCCCAGCAGTATGTTGTAACCCAGCAGTATGTTATACCCCAGCAGTATGTTATACCCCAGCAGTATGTTATACCCCAGCAGTATGTTGTACCCCAGCAGTATGTTATACTACAGCAGTATGTTATACCTCAGCAGTATGTTATACTACAGCAGTATGTTATACTACAGCAGTATGTTATACCCCAGCAGTATGTTATACTACAGTCCCCCATCTAAACCCCAGCAGTATGTTATACTACAGCAGTATGTTATACTACAGCAGTATGTTATACCCCAGCAGTATGTTATACTACAGCAGTATGTTATACTACAGCAGAATGTTATACTACAGCAGTATGTTATACCCCAGCAGTATGTTATACTACAGCAGTATGTTATACTACAGCAGTATGTTATACTACAGCAGTATGTTATACTACAGCAGTATGTTATACCTCAGCAGTATGTTATACCCCAGCAGTATGTTATACTACAGCAGTATGTTATACTACAGCAGTATGTTATACCCCAGCAGTATGTTATACTACAGCAGTATGTTATACTACAGCAGAATGTTATACTACAGCAGTATGTAATACTACAGCAGTATGTTGTACCCCAGCAGTATGTTATACTACAGCAGTATGTTATACTACAGCAGAATGTTATACTACAGCAGTATGTTATACCCCAGCAGTATGTTATACTACAGCAGTATGTTATACTACAGCAGTATGTTGTACTACAGCAGTATGTTGTACCCCAGCAGTATGTTGTACTACAGCAGTATGTTATACCCCAGCAGTATGTTATACTACAGCAGTATGTTATACTACAGCAGTATGTTATACCCCAGCAGTATGTTATACTACAGCAGTATGTTATACTACAGCAGTATGTTATACCACAGCAGTATGTTATACCACAGCAGTATGTTGTACTACCGCAGTATGTTATACTACAGCAGTATGTTATACTACAGTATGCGTACCGGTTGCAGGACAAGAGACATGCATTTCTTTTATCTAGTGATCCAACAATGATTTGGTTATACATTATGTATAATAAAACCAACCGTTCTAAGTGGTAATCAGATGTCCTATTAAACTCAGCTTGCCAGCTCATCATGATAACTCATAGTTACTGAACCCAAAACACGGTGACCGAAAGAGCTGCATTGTGTTTCAATGGCACTTAGACAAACAAATATTTTTATTTTTTATTTTCAAAATCCATAAGTAAAAGGAACACAGCTTCACAGAAATGTTCACAGAAATTAATTGTTTTTGAAATTGGTAGATTTTGGGCTGATTTAAGATGAAACCCTGCTAGTTGGCTAGCTCATTTTAAGGGTCGAGGGAGTGGGTGGGGGGTAAGAGGATGGGGGTAAGAGGTAGAAGGTGGAGGGTGGGGAGAAGTGGGAGAGAGAGGGGGAAGGGAATGGGGATGGGGCAGAGGAAAGGGGGAGGGCACAGACTAGGGAGGGAGCAGGGTACACAACCTAAAAAGCAAGTTACACAGTACATAGTTACACAGTACATAGTTACACAGTACATAGTTAGACAGTACATAGTTAGACAGTACATAGTTAGACAGTACATAGTTAGACAGTACATATTTAGACAGTACATAGTTAGACAGTTACACAGTACATAGTTACACAGTACATAGTTACACAGTTACACGGTACATAGTTACACAGTACATAGTTAGACAGTACATAGTTAGACAGTACATAGTTACACAGTACATAGTTACACAGTACATAGTTACACAGTACATAGTTACACAGTACATAGTTAGACAGTACATAGTTAGACAGTACATAGTTAGACAGTACATAGTTACACAGTACATAGTTACACAGTACATAGTTACACAGTACATAGTTACACAGTACATAGTTACACAGTACATAGTTACACAGTACATATTTAGACAGTACATAGTTAGACAGTTACACAGTACATAGTTACACAGTACATAGTTACACAGTTACACAGTACATAGTTACACAGTTACACGGTACATAGTTACACAGTACATAGTTACACAGTACATAGTTAGACAGTACATAGTTACACAGTACATAGTTACACAGTTACACGGTACATAGTTACACAGTACATAGTTACACAGTACATAGTTACACAGTACATAGTTACACAGTACATAGTTACACAGTACATAGTTACACAGTACATAGTTACACAGTACATAGTTAGACAGTACATAGTTAGACAGTACATAGTTAGACAGTACATAGTTACACAGTACATAGTTACACAGTACATAGTTAGACAGTACATAGTTAGACAGTACATAGTTACACAGTACATAGTTACACAGTTACACGGTACATAGTTACACAGTACATAGTTAGACAGTACATAGTTACACAGTACATAGTTACACAGTACATAGTTACACAGTACATAGTTAGACAGTACATAGTTAGACAGTACATAGTTAGACAGTACATAGTTACACAGTACATAGTTAGACAGTACATAGTTAGACAGTACATAGTTACACAGTACATAGTTAGACAGTACATAGTTAGACAGTACATAGTTAGACAGTACATAGTTAGACAGTACATAGTTAGACAGTACATAGTTACACAGTACATAGTTACACAGTACATAGTTACACAGTACATAGTTACACAGTACATAGTTACACAGTACATAGTTAGACAGTACATAGTTAGACAGTACATAGTTAGACAGTTACACAGTACATAGTTACACAGTACATAGTTACACAGTACATAGTTAGACAGTACATAGTTACACAGTACATAGTTAGACAGTACATAGTTACACAGTACATAGTTAGACAGTACATAGTTAGACAGTGCATAGTTAGACAGTTGCACGGTACATAGTTACACAGTACATAGTTAGACAGTACATAGTTACACAGTACATAGTTACACAGTACATAGTTAGACAGTACATAGTTAGACAGTACATAGTTAGACAGTACATAGTTACACAGTGCATAGTTACACAGTACATAGTTACACAGTACATAGTTAGACAGTACATAGTTAGACAGTTGCACGGTACATAGTTACACAGTACATAGTTAGACAGTACATAGTTACACAGTACATAGTTACACAGTACATAGTTAGACAGTACATAGTTACACAGTACATAGTTACACAGTACATAGTTACACAGTACATAGTTACACAGTACATAGTTACACAGTACATAGTTAGACAGTACATAGTTAGACAGTACATAGTTACACAGTACATAGTTAGACAGTACATAGTTAGACAGTACATAGTTACACAGTACATAGTTACACAGTACATAGTTACACAGTACATAGTTACACAGTACATAGTTAGACAGTACATAGTTACACAGTACATAGTTACACAGTACATAGTTAGACAGTACATAGTTAGACAGTACATAGTTACACAGTACATAGTTACACAGTACATAGTTAGACAGTACATAGTTAGACAGTACATAGTTACACAGTACATAGTTACACAGTACATAGTTAGACAGTACATAGTTAGACGGTACATAGTTACACAGTACATAGTTAGACAGTACATAGTTACACAGTACATAGTTAGACAGTACATAGTTAGACGGTACATAGTTACACAGTACAATGCTAGCACTAGAACAGACATTTTTTTAATTCTTTATTTTAATTTTAATTAAACCTTTATTTAACTAATGTTTAGTCATATCACTTCAGACCAGAGACTCAGTAGCAACATTCACACAGCCTTGTCCGAGCCAGAACGGTCCATAGACTCTGAGGCCTGAAAGATGGCAGCATTTGGCTGCATTGTTGTGTGATCAGTGTAGCGTGAGAGATGATAGATGTGGACCAGACACGCACATACACACCACTTAGTGGAAACACTCAGGGGCCATCAGAAACTGGGCCAAAACGTTTAGTGACTATAATCAATACTTTATTACTACTAGGGAGGAACAATAACACAAACAGAGTCTGGTACAGTTAACCTAGTGGACAATCAGGCTGGTACAGCTAACCTAGTGGACAACCAGTCTGGTACAGCTAACCTAGTGGACACATAGTCTTGTACAGTTAACCTAGTGGACAACCAGGCTGGTACAGTTAACCTAGTGGACACATAGTCTGGTACAGCTAACCTAGTGGACAACCAGGCTGGTATAGTTAACCTAGTGGACAACCAGTCTGGTACAGCTAACCTAGTAGACACATAGTCTGGTACAGCTAACCTAGTGGACAACCAGTCTGGTACAGCTAACCTAGTGGACACATAGTCTGGTACAGTTAACCTAGTGGACAACCAGTCTGGTACAGCTAACCTAGTGGACACATAGTCTGGTACAGCTAACCTAGTGGACAACCAGTCTGGTACAGTTAACCTAGTGGACAACCAGTCTGGTACAGCTAACCTAGTGGACACATAGTGTGGTACAGCTAACCTAGTGGACAACCAGTCTGGTACAGTTAACCTAGTGGACAACCAGTCTGGTACAGCTAACCTAGTGGACACATAGTCTGGTACAGCTAACCTAGTGGACAACCAGGCTGGTACAGTTAACCTAGTGGACACATAGTCTGGTACAGCTAACCTAGTGGACAACCAGGCTGGTACAGTTAACCTAGTGGACACATAGTCTGGTACAGCTAACCTAGTGGACAACCAGGCTGGTACAGTTAACCTAGTGGACACACAGTCTGGTACAGCTAACATAGTGGACACAAAGTCTGGTTACACATTATCTATACACACAATATATACACACACATTATATACGAACACACACACATTATATATATATACACACACAGACACATTATACACACACACAGACACACCCACACACACACATTTATGTACACACACACAGACACATTATATACAGTGGGGAGAACAAGTATTTGATACACTGCCGATTTTGCAGGTTTTTCTACTTACAAAGCATGTAGAAGTCTGTAATTTTTATCATAGGTACTCTTCAACTGTGAGTGACGGAATCTAAAACAAAAATCCAGAAAATCACGTTGTATGATTTTAAGTAATTAATTTGCATTTTATTGCATGACATAAGTATTTGATACATCAGAAAAGCAGAACTTAATATTTGGTACAGAAACCTTTGTTTGCAATTACAGAGATCATACATTTCCTGTAGTTCTTGACCAAGTTTGCACACACTGCAGCAGGGATTTTGGCCCACTCCTCCATACAGATCCTTCAGGTTTCGGGCTGTCGCTGGGCAATACGGACTTTCAGCTCCCTCCAAAGATTTTCTATTGGGTTCAGGTCTGGAGACTGGCTAGGCCACTCCAGGACCTTGAGATGCTTCTTACGGAGCCACTCCATAGTTGCCCTGGCTGTGTGTTTCGGGTCGTTGTCATGCTGGAAGACCCAGCCACGACCCTTCTCCCATTCCTCCTCTGGATCATCCAGATGGTCATTGGCAAACTTCAGACGGGCCTGGACATGCGCTGGCTTGAGCAGGGGGACCTTGCGTGCGCTACAGGATTTTAATCCATGACGGCGTAGTGTGTTACTAATGGTTTTCTTTGAGACTGTGGTCCCAGCTCTCTTCAGGTCATTGACCAGGTCCTGCCGTGTAGTTCTGGGCTGATCCCTCACCTTCCTCATGATCATTGATGCCCCACGAGGTGAGATCTTGCATGGTGCCCCAGACCGAGGGAGATTGACCGTCATCTTGAACTTCTTCCATTTTCTAATAATTGCGCCAACAGTTGTTGCCTTCTCACCAAGCTGCTTGCCTATTGTCCTGTAGCCCATCCCAGCCTTGTGCAGGTCTACAATTTTATCCCTGATGTCCTTACACAGCTCTCTGGTCTTGGCCATTGTGGAGAGGTTGGAGTCTGTTTGATTGAGTGTGTGGACAGGTGTCTTTTATACAGGTAACGAGTTCAAACAGGTGCAGTTAATACAGGTAATGAGTGGAGAACAGGAGGGCTGTAAGGGCTGGGTAGTGGTGAAGCCGCTAACTCCCATCAGGGGGAGTCCTCACTTCAGTGAGGGAGGATTAATGATCCCCAATCAGAGACAGCTGTCTAGTGTTGTCTCTGATTGGGGAGAGTATTTAGCTGTCCTCCACATCCACCTGTGCGTGGATCATTGTTTGTTGTGTTTGTCTGCACCGCCTGCAACTCACAGTAAGTCACTGTGTTTATTGTAATACTCTCTTTCTATTTTAAATGCTTCGTGAGAACATCTCATTGAAGCCTCCAGCGAAGGTCCGCATCATGGAATCTCCAGCGAAGGTCCGCCACCCGGAGCATACAGCGAAGGTCCGCAATTCGGAGCCTACAGCGAAGGTCCGCAGCCCGGAGCCTACAGCGAAGGTCCGCAGCCCGGAGCCTACAGCGAAGGTCCGCCGCCCGGAACCTCCAGCGAAGGTCCGCCGCCCGGAACCTCCAGCGAAGGTCCGCCGCCCGGAACCTCCAGCGAAGGTCCGCCGCCCGGAACCTCCAGCGAAGGTCCGCCGCCCGGAACCTCCAGCGAAGGTCCGCCGCCCGGAACCTCCAGCGGAGGTCCGCCGCCCGGAACCTTCAGCGAAGGTCCGCCGCCCGGAACCTCCAGCCCGGAACCTCCAGCCCGGAACCTCCCGGAACCTCGTCTGCTTCACTACAGTGCCAGAGCAGTCCGCTCCACCGGTGCCCAGTCCGGGGCCGGTCGTCTGCTTCACTCCAGTGTCGGAGCAGTCCGCTCCACCGGTGCCCAGTCCGGGGCCGGTCGTCTGCTTCACTCCAGTGCCGGAGCAGTCCGCTCTACCGGTGCCCAGTCCGGGGCTGGTCATCTGCTTCACTCCAGTGCCGGAGCAGTCCGCTCCACCGGTGCCCAGTCCGGGGCCGGCCATCTGCTTCACTCCAGTGCCGGAGCAGTCCGCTCCACTGGGGCCCGAGCCGGGGAAAAACATCAGCCCCTCTCCAGGGTCGAGGGCTCCCACACCAGGGTCCAGACAGGACTTGGTGAATCGCGGGAGTACTGAGGGGGGAACCATCGCGCCGGTGACCGGACCGGGCGTGCAACAGGGAGGTAGGAAGAGAGCAGCTATCACTGCCTGCGTCACGCCCGAGGCCGGAACCGGAGCCCCCACCAGCAACCACCTCAGTACCCCGCCATTTCCCCTCCTGGTTTTGTGTATTTTTTGGGATAGAGGGGGAGATCAAGTGCGGTCGGGAGCCCGCACCTTGGAGGGGGGGTACTGTAAGAGCTGGGTAGTGGTGAAGCCGCTAACTCCCATCAGGGGGAGTGGATGAGCCACAACCCAGTCGTCACTTCAGTGAGGGAGGATTAATGATCCCCAATCAGAGACAGCTGTCTAGTGTTGTCTCTGATTGGGGAGAGTATTTAGCTGTCCTCCACATCCACCTGTGCGTGGATCATTGTTTGTTGTGTTTGTCTGCACCGCCTGCAACTCACAGTAAGTCACTGTTTTTATTGCAATACTCTCTTTTTATTTTAAATGCATTGTGAGAACATCTCATTGAATAAAAAGAATGACACTTCACCAGCGCTCCGTTTATCGTCCCTTGAATACTACGCACCGTGACAAGGGCTTCTTAAAGAAAAACGAACAGGTCTGTGAGAGCCAGAATTCTTACTGGTTGGTAGGTGATCAAATACTTATGTCATGCAATAAAATGCAAATTAATTATTTAAAAATCATACAATGTGATTTTCTGGATTTTGGTTTTAGATTCCGTCACTCACAGTTGAAGTGTACCTATGATAAAAATTACAGACCTCTACATGCTTTGTAAGTAGGAAAACCTGCAAACCAGAATACTGGAACACTAATACTGGATTTACTAGGAATAAAACCCAGAATACTGGAACACTAATCCTGGATTTACTAGGAATAAAACCCAGAATACTGGAACACTAATCCTGGATTTACTAGGAATAAGGGTTACAGCTGATGTGTTGCTGTAAGTTTAGGTTAGTTTAGGTTAGAGGTGACCTGTGTCTGTAGGTTAGAGTCTAGGTCAGGGATATTCAATTGGCTGCCCCGCGGCCAGATCCTGCCCGTTTATCATTTACTGGAAATATGTCCCTTTGATTCACTCTATCAGTGTATATATACTCCACCTGCTTCCAATCCCCACTCTATCAGTGTATATATACTCCACCTGGTTCCAATCCCCACTCTATCAGTGTATATATACTCCACCTGGTTCCAATCCCCACTCTATCAGTGTATATATACTCCACCTGGTTCTAATCTCCACTCCATCAGTGTATATATACTCCACCTGGTTCCAATCCCCACTCTATCAGTGTAGATATACTCCACCTGGTTCCAATCCCTACTCTATCAGTGTATATATACTCCACCTGGTTCCAATCTCAACTCTATCAGTGTATATATACTCCACCTGGTTCCAATCCCCACTCTATCAGTGTATATATACTCCACCTGGTTCCAATCTCCACTCTATCAGTGTAGATATACTCCACCTGGTTCCAGTCCCCACTCTATCAGTGTATATATACTCCACCTGGTTCCAATCTCCACTCTATCAGTGTATATATACTCCACCTGGTTCCAGTCCCCACTCTATCAGTGTATATATACTCCACCTGGTTCCAATCCCCACTCTATCAGTGTAGATATACTCCACCTGGTTCCAATCCCCACTCTATCAGTGTATATATACTCCACCTGGTTCCAATCCCCACTCTATCAGTGTATATATACTCCACTTGGTTCCAATCCCCACTCTATCAGTGTATATATACTCCACCTGGTTCCAATCTCCACTCTATCAGTGTAGATATACTCCACCTGGTTCCAATCCCCACTCTATCAGTGTATATATACTCCACCTGGTTCCAATCCCCACTCTATCAGTGTATATATACTCCACCTGGTTCCAATCCCCACTCTATCAGTGTATATATACTCCACCTGGTTCCAATCCCCACTCTATCAGTGTAGATATACTCCACCTGGTTCTAATCCCCACTCTATCAGTGTATATATACTCCACCTGGTTCCAATCCCCACTCTATCAGTGTAGATATACTCCACCTGGTTCCAATCCCCACTCTATCAGTGTATATATACTCCACCTGGTTCCAATCCCTACTCTATCAGTGTATATATACTCCACCTGGTTCCAATCTCCACTCTATCAGTGTATATATACTCCACCTGGTTCCAATCCCCACTCTATCACTGTATATATACTCCACCTGGTTCCAATCCCCACTCTATCAGTGTATATATACTCCACCTGGTTCCAATCCCCACTCTATCACTGTATATATACTCCACCTGGTTCCAATCCCCACTCTATCAGTGTAGATATACTCCACCTGGTTCCAATCCCCACTCTATCAGTGTATATATACTCCACCTGGTTCCAATCCCTACTCTATCAGTGTATATATACTCCACCTGGTTCCAATCTCCACTCTATTAGTGTATATATACTCCACCTGGTTCCAATCCCCACTCTATCAGTGTATATATACTCCACCTGGTTCCAATCCCCACTCTATCAGTGTAGATTTTTTTTATTTATTTTTTTTATTTCACCTTTATTTAACCAGGTAGGTCAGTTGAGAACAAGTTCTCATTTGCAACTGCGACCTGGCCAAGACAAAGCAAAGCAGTGCGACAAAAGACAACACAGAGTTACACAGTAAAACAAACAGTCAAAAACACAATAGAAAAATCTATATACAGAGTGCAAAATGTAGTGCAAAATGCAGTAAGATTAGGAGGTAGGACAATAAATAGACTATAGTGGTGAAATAAATTACAGAATTATCATCATTAACACAGGAATGAAGGATGTGCAAATTATGATGTGCAAATAGAGGTACTGGTGTGCAAGATTAGTGAAAATAACAAAAATAAATATGGGGATGAGGTAGTAGTGTGGGCTATTTACAGAAGGGCTATATACAGGTGCAGTGATCGATAAGCAGCTTTGATAACTGATGCTTAAAGTTATTGAGGGAGATAGGAACCTCTAGCTTCAATGATTTTTGCAATTCGTTCCAGTCATTGGCAGCAGCGAACTGGATAAACTAGATATACTCCACCTGGTTCCAATCCCCACTCTATCAGTGTATATATACTCCACCTGGTTCCAATCCCCACTCTATCAGTGTAGATATACTCCACCTGGTTCCAATCCCCACTCTATCAGTGTATATATACTCCACCTGGTTCCAATCCCTACTCTATCAGTGTATATATACTCCACCTGGTTCCAATCTCCACTCTATCAGTGTATATATACTCCACCTGGTTCCAATCCCCACTCTATCACTGTATATATACTCCACCTGGTTCCAATCCCCACTCTATCAGTGTATATATACTCCACCTGGTTCCAATCCCCACTCTATCAGTGTATATATACTCCACCTGGTTCCAATCCCCACTCTATCAGTGTATATATACTCCACCTGGTTCCAATCTCCACTCTATCAGTGTAGATATACTCCCTCTGTCATTGGTCTTTGTCAGTCATTATAAATGTTACTTGTTTTCCTGAGAGGAATCTGTCCTACTATTTCAGAGTACTTTATACTTTGGGTTTCATCCTGTAAATAAATTCAGTATTTCTAAACCTGTGACTGCCTCCTGCCTACTCCTCTTTACACTTGCGACAGATTCAACCACAAAGACAAGGAAGGTTTTCCAATGCCTCTGCAAAAAAGGCACCTATTGGTTGATGGGTAAAATTTTTTAATTAAACAGACGTTGAATATCCCTTTGAGCATGGTGAAGATAATAATTACACTTACACTAGAGGGTGTATCAATAGATAGATAGATAGATAGATAGATACTTTATTGATCCCCCGGGGGGGGAATGTAATTGTCAAGCAGCTACAACAAAACACAGGGCAGGTGCAAAATGCCACAACGAAAGTACACAAAAGACAGATACACGGTACATGATACATAGTACACCCAGTCACTACAAAGATACAGGCATCCTTCCTAACTCAGTTGCCAGAGAGGAAGGAAACCGCTCAGGTATTTCACGATGAGGCCAATGGTGACATTAAAACAGTTTAATGGCTGTGATAGGAGAAAACTGTGGATGGTGTAGTTTCTTCACAATACTAACCTAAATGACAGAGTGAAAAGAAGGAAGCCTGTACAGAACAAAAATATTCCAAATTTGCTTCCTGTTTGCAACCAGGAACTAAAGTACTAATACAAAATAATGTGTCAAAGCAATTCACTGTTTGTCCTGAAAACAAAGTGTTATGTTTGGGGCAAATACAATACAACACATTACTGAGTACCATCCTCCATATTTTCAACGTAGAGGTGGTTGCATCATATTATGGGGATGCTTGTAACCGTTAAGTACTGGGGAGTCTATCAGGATAAAAAGAAACAGAATTGAGCTAACACAGAAAAAATCCTAGAGGAAATCCTGGTTCAGTCTGCTTTCCACCAGACACTGGGAGATTAATTCACCTTTCAGCAGGACAATAACCTAAAACACAAGGCCAAATCTACACTGGAGTCGCTTACTGTGATGTCCCTCCCACTCTGTCTGCAGGGATCTCCTGTTTGGTAATCTGCTTGTTACAGGAGGCCAGTGGGCAGAGCTGGGAGGATCATAAGCTGATGTGATGCACCTGTGCAGGCTTGGCCTCCAGGCTACAAAGGATGGCCACATCAGCCGTAACTCTCTCTCCCCTGACTGGCAGGCTGGCTTCCAACACCTTTAGTTTTTTGCTCTGTGTTCACCATACAACACCCTCTCCCTCATTCACACACTGCCTACACTACTGACCCTACAGATGTCCATAGCTTATGTTATATGTTTGTTATTATTTAGTTGAATAAATGTATTCCTTTTCATGTTGAAGTCATGCCTGGTCTCCCTTTGTTATGAACTATGAGTCAGGTCGTAACACAATTGGAGATTTTGGTTATATGGTACTTTTGGGAGTATGTTATTTGTAAATGGAGGGGTAGTAATGGGTGCCAAATTGGGTTAGACTGTTGCAGTTCTTAGAATGCAATGAGGTACTATTTGTTTGGCAGTCTTTGTTTGTGAGTATCACGCATTTCTTTCAGGTTTTTTTTCTTGGAAGCTTTAGGGGTTTTGTTTTGGTGGATGCTGGAAGAGAAGCAGCTTTTGTCGCCTGTGTTGATCTACAAAGCCATTTCCTAATCATTGTGGGTTTAGGTGCTGGTACATGTGTAACATTTATTTGGTAAGGATAGCCACTTCAGTTGGTAGGAACCACATCCCCTTGTAGGATTCAGTGACTTGATCTCAAAAGGAGATCAGTCATGTTGTTTTCTCTCTAGTGTGGTGGGGACCGCGGGTAGAGACAATATGTGATAAATTGCCTCAGGAGCACTTCCTTGAATTCAGATCAGTAACTGGATTTCCGTTTTCTGTTTCTGATGGAACCAGTGCATAATACCCCCTGCCAGTATCTGCACGGAGAGATTAGTCAGTTAGATAGGTGTATCAGGGATCACGTGACCCTTGACCGAGATGGCCGCATGAACTGCGAGCTCCGCACAAGTAATTTCCAATTCTTAATCGTACCTCCACTTCAAGTTAAAACTCAATTAGCTTCAGTCAAAAAAGTCATGTCGGCTACTAAAGGCGACATTACGTGACATTTTTACCCAGACTCGAGCAATAGCCGCGGAAAAAGCCTCCTAGAAACAGCCAGCTTCAGAAAAAGCTAGCGCCATTAGCCAGGAGCAAGAGGACACGCCCCTTCCTGAGGACCAACAACTTCCAACCTCGTCCTCGGTCGAAGACCTCCTTTTTGAGCTGAGATCCCAACGTACAGAACTCAACATCAAACTAGACGGCATTAACTCTCAGCTCAGTGCCATAGGGGGCAAAGTGACAACCCTAGAAAATGTCTTGCCAGATAACCATCAACGCGGGGCGCCTGGATGAGGCAGAGGGGCGAATCCTATCCATGGAAAACTCACTGGCAGATGCCATGGAAACAATATCATCTGCTCAAAAGAAAATAGAGCAGCTGGAAGAGAAGACAGAGGACCTGGAAAATAGGGGGCGAAGGAATAACTGTGTCCTATTAAACCTGGACGACAAAGGAGACATGCCACTAATCTGCTACCTGTCATCTGGAACCCACCAAACTCACCTTACACCAGGACCTGTCATCTGGAATACACCAAACTCACCTTACACCAGGACCTGTCACCTGGAACCCACCAAACTCACCTTACACCAGGACCTACCCTTCCACACCTCTCTCACCTGGCTCTGCCTCAACTTGTCCTCCATCTTCTCCTTATACCCTCTCTTCCCCTCAGCAATCCGCAACTTCAGCTCCCTCTGGACGCATTTCAATTTGTCCTTGTCCTTGTCCCTCTCCTTGAAGGCCCTCTTCTTCTCATTCAGCAGGGCCTTCAGGTCGCTGGTGACCCAGGATTTATTATTTGGAAAACAGCGTACCTTCCTGGTGGGTACAGTCTTATACAAAAATGTATATAGTCCGTTATGCAGTCAGTAAGACCATCGATGTCCTCCCCATGAGCCTCACAGAGCACATCCCAGTCTGTTGTCTCAAAGCAGTCTTGTTGGGCCTCATTCCCCTCCGGGGACCATCCCCTAATGGTCCTAGTGGTCACAGGCTGCTGTTGGACCATAGGCCTGTAGAGTGGGGTGAGGTGGTTGGGCACTTCACAAACTGTTTGAACGTGGGCAGCGTTGAAGAGAGAGATGCATGGTTAAAATCCCCCGAAATGGCAAAGAAAGCACTGGGATGCGCTGTCTGTAACCTCGTGATAACAGAGTGGAGGACGTCACACGCAATGCCGCTCTGACATCTCTCGTCCATATATATGTACTGTACATATTCCTAACTCATTCCTTACTTGATGTATGTGTATTTGGGTATATGTTGTGAAAATGTTAGATGAGTGACCAAGGCTCTAATTTTGCCTCTCATAAGTGCAACAGCAGCTTCGTGTCAAGCAGAACCTGTCCTCCGTCTATCATGCAATCTCAGGGTACGTTAATTAAATTAACTCTATTACGTAATTGTACAGAGCTAGACAGGAACAGTAGAGCCACCACTGAATTGACTCAATTATGTAAATGGTTTTCACAATAGACTGTTCTCTGCTGGTGAAATGGCAAAAGAGATACTGGAAAGTGCACAAGTAAAGATCACTCAGATTTGGTTCTGCCCTTTGCCCTAGACTCCTTTTCACCTCATACGTTATATGAGGAGAATTGATTAAACGTATTGAAAGTTACTGAGAAGATTAAACTGCTTCCTCCTCACGTACTCATCTCATTGAGCATGACGTCGATGTTGGAGATGTTCAGCCAATAAGGAAGGACTTAGACGCAGAAATCAAGTACATGTTGGAGAACGATATTACTTAACATTCTTGTTCCAGTTGTGCTTCAACTTGTCTGCTAGTCAATAAGCATGATGCATCTTTTAGGCCATGCAAACTATCATAAAGTTAAAATTACGAAGCCTGATTCCTTTCCTCTTCCTTGTATGGAGGATTGTGTTGATCAAATAGGTTCTGAGAGAGAGACAGAGAGAGAGGGAGAGAGAGAGAGAGAGAGAGAGAGAGAGAGTGAGAGATAGCTGAGTGTGACATAACTCCACCAGTCCTATTTATTTCAACTTTCTATGGCTATTCTTAAACATGGGGTGAGACATTCTTACTAATTTACTAGAGAACCAGTTTGGATTTATGTATAACCTTTGTATGACTGAAGCTCTTAGTGTCACTCACTGATCTGTTTCACCTGTCTGTGTGATTGTCTCCACCTCCTCCAGGTGTCTCCACCCTGATCTGTTCCACCTGTCTGTGTGATTGTCTCCACCCCCCTCCAGGTGTCTCCATCCTGATCTGTTTCACCTGTCTGTGTGAATGTCTCCACCTCCTCCAGATGTCTCCATCTTCCTCATCATCCCCACTGTATTTATACCTGTGTTCTCTGTCTGTCTGTTGCCAGTTGGTTTTGTTTCATCAAGTCTACCAGCGGTTTCCCCTCTGCTCCTGTCTCTCTATAGTTCCTGGTTTCTAGTTCTCCTGGTTTTGACCATCCTGCCTGACCTGACCCTGAGCCTGCCTGCCATCTTGTACCTTTGCCCCACTACTCTGGATTACTGAACTTTGCCTGCCCTTGACCTGTCTTTTGCCTGCCTCTGTTAATAAACTGTTGTTACTCCAGGATAAAACACAACAAAATGTGGAATAAGTCAAGGAGCATGAATGATTTCTGCAGGCCCTGTATGCCTTGATTTAAAGGTTTGTTTCCTATTCGTAAATAAATAAAAAAAGATCAAATGGACAGAAAATGTCTAATTAATGAATGTGACGCAGGTCAACTGTGTTCTAAGTACAAATGAGTTCCATTGTTTAAACAATTTGATGCACTGAATTATGTTCTCAAAGCATTTAAAATGAACTTTTAGCAACATTTAATTTTAATTAAAGTGCTTCAAAAGCTAAGAATTGTTTGTGCATTGTCTTTTTTTACAGCGGTTTTAGGAAGAGTAATCGCATGTAGAAAATGTCTGGCCCTCCTGTAAATAACCTTTTTAAAATCTGGCCCATTAAGACTATAGAATAGTAAAGGTCCCGTCACACCAGTGTCCGAGGTGGCAAAGGTCTGGATGGATATTGTCATTTATCGGCATAGTAACAAATTCCCACGTCACAACCAATGCGATCCCGAACTGATCACATCCCTCGTGTTAACCACAACATTTAGATAGCTGGTTAGCCTAACGTACCTATCTAGCTAACATAGGATAGTTGATCAACTGGACATTTCAATAAAAAGCTCTTTAATTTGAAGACACAATCAGCAGTTGCTTCATCCATTTGGGGATTTATGCATTTATGAAGTAACCTAAATGCCTCATGAGCCACACACACTGTCCAAGCTACACACCATCACTATGACCTGGAGAGGAAGGGAGGAGCAATGTCACAACAATACAACCCAGCATAGACCAGCTAAACTCTCTGCTTCCTCCAACCAGGTCACAGCTCTGTTGTTCTGATGTCCTAAACTCTCTGCTTCCTCCAACCAGGTCACAGCTCTGTTGTTCTGATGTCCTAAACTCTCTGCTTCCTCCAACCAGGTCACAGCTCTGTTGTTCTGATGTCCTAAACTCTCTGCTTCCTCCAACCAGGTCACAGCTCTGTTGTTCTGATGTCCTAAACTCTCTGCTTCCTCCAACCAGGTCACAGCTCTGTTGTTCTGATGTCCTAAACTCTCTGCTTCCTCCAACCAGGTCACAGCTCTGTTTGTTCTGATGTCCTAAACTCTCTGCTTCCTCCAACCAGGTCACAGCTCTGTTGTTCTGATGTCCTAAACTCTCTGCTTCCTCCAACCAGGTCACAGCTCTGTTGTTCTGATGTCCTAAACTCTCTGCTTCCTCCAACCAGGTCACAGCTCTGTTGTTCTGATGTCCTAAACTCTCTGCTTCCTCCAACCAGGTCACAGCTCTTATAGAGAGAGGCAGGTAGAAAACAGTTTGTTTCAGGGCTCAGAATATGTGTGCGTCCCAAATGGCACCCTATTCCCTATATAGTGCACTACCTTTAAGCCAGGCCCATAGGGAGAGACATGCTCTATATAAGGGATAGGGTATTGTTCATCAGGCAGGATCTACCAGCCCTACTTCACAGTAATGGGAAGAACAAACACCATGTAAATACATGTTTTGTTAATTTATTTTCCCTTTTGTACTTTAACTATTTGCACATTGTTACAACACTGTATATAAACATAATATGACATTTGAAATGTCTTTATTCTGTTGTAACTTCTGTGAGTGTAATGTTTACTGTACATTTTTATTGTTCATTTCACTTTAGTTTATTATCTATTTCACTTGCTTTGGCAACGTTAACATGTGTTCCCCAGGCCAATAAAGCCCTTACATTGAATTGAATTGATATGGAGAAAGGCAGGAGGAGAGAGGGAGTATATCTTATTCAGCTATATCTCACAAAAGCATCACTGAATTTAATTCAGTTGAAGTTGACAGAACGATGGGGGAGGTGGGGTGCAGAGAGAGCCTGAGAGAGAGAGAGAGAGAGAGAGACAGAGAGAGAGAGAGAGAGAGAGAGACAGAGAGAGAGAGAGAGACAGAGAGAGAGAGAGAGACAGAGAGAGAGAGAGAGACAGAGAGAGAGAGAGAGAGAGAGAGAGAGAGAGAGAGAGAGAGAGAGAGAGAGAGAGCCTGAGACAGAAAGGGGAACATATGGCCTGGGTGTAAAAACATGCCTTGGAAATGGTTGAGAAGAGTATGCGATCAGTGTTGGTAACTCACGCTCACACACACACCAATGGGAGATGGAGGTGGGGTTAAGATGGAGGGAGAGAGAGAAAGAGAGGCGGACGCACACACGTACACACCCTGAGGGGTTAACCTAGCATGGTGTCCGTCCAGCCTCTATAAAGCCCTCCGGCTGTGAACTCTTCTGAACTTTATTTATTTATTTACATATTTATTTATTCTTTTTCTCTGCCTCAGACACCGCAGAGACAGAGGGGGAGGGAGGGAGAGAGAGAGAGAGAGAGAGAGAGAGAGGGAGAGAGGGAGAGAGAGAGAGAGAGAGAGAGAGAGAGAGAGAGAGAGAGACAGAGAGAGAGAGAGAGAGAGAGAGACAGAGAGAGAGAGACAGAGAGAGAGAGAGAGAGAGACAGAGAGAGAGAGAGAGAGAGAGCGAGGAGAGATCCACCCCTTAAAGCAGAGCCAATAAGCAGAGCCCCCTATCTTGTCAGTGGAATGTTAGTGGTTAGTGTTGCGGAGTGTATAGGGAGTGAAGGCTAGAGGTTAGTGTTGAGCAGTGAAGGCTAGTGGTTAGTGTTGAGCAGTGAAGGCTAGAGGTTAGTGTTGAGCAGTGAAGGCCAGTGGTTAGTGTTGAGGAGTGAAGGCTAGTGGTTAGTGTTGAGCAGTGAAGGCTAGAGGTTAGTGTTGAGCAGTGTATAGGGAGTGAAGGCTAGGGGTTAGTGTTGAGCAGTGTATAGGGAGTGAAGGCTTGTGGTTGGTGTTGAGGAGTGTATAGGGAGTGAAGGCTAGAGGTTAGTGTTGGGGAATGAAGGTTAGTGGTAATGTTGAAGAGTCTGTAGGGAGTGAAGGCTAGTGGTTAGTGTTGAGGAGTGAAGGCTAGTGGTTAGTGTTGAGGAGTGAAGGCTAGTGGTTTGTGTTGAGGAGTGTATAGGGAGTGAAGACTAGTGGTTAGTGTTGAGGAGTGAAGGCTAATAGTCAGTGTTAGTGAAGGTTAGTGTTGAGGCGTGTACAGGGAGGGATGGCTAGTGGTTAGTGTTGAGGAGTGAAGGCTAGCTGGACATTCTGCCATGTTGTGTACATCAAGTCTTTCAAAGGAGTAACAAACCATTTCCCCATGATGTGTCACACTTCAATCCTTCCACCCAGGTGTGTCACGGTAAAACTCTTCCCCCAGGTGTGCCACCGTTAAACTTTTCCCCCAGGTAGGGGTGTGTGTTACCTGCGATTCTGGGTAGTATGGCCAGGTCCTGGATCAGGACACTTTGTAGGCTGTAGAACACTGAGATATACACTCCTCTATTAGAGACAACAACTCCACACGCAGACTCATTGTAGAGCGAGAGGAGAGAGACAGAGACCCCCATATGTCCCACTAGACACAACTTTGACAACAATTACACTGAATTAACTACAGGACAAAATACAAACCCTCCAACCCAAAGAGGCCTGTGGTGTTGATGATAAAATATACAGACAACAAATTTCAATTGGCTTAAACTCTTTAACATCATCCTTAGCTCTGGCATCTAATATTTGGAACCAAGGACTGATCACCCCAATCCACAAAAGTGGAGACAAATTTGACCCTATTAACTACCGTGGGATATGTGTCAACAGCAACCTTGGGAAAATCCTCTGCATTATCATTAACAGCAGACTAGTTCATTTCCTCAGTGAAAACAATTTACTGAGCAAATGTCAAATCGGCTTTTTAACAAATTACCGTACAACAGACCACGTATTCAAAACAAAAAACACATTTCTTTCCACAGGGCCGTGGGGCGAGACAGGGATGCCGTTTAAGCCCCACACTCTTCAACATATATATCAACGAATTGGCGAGGGCACTAGGACAGTCTGCAGCACCCGGCCTCACCCTACTAGAATCTGAAGTCACATGTCTACTGTTTACTGATGATCTGGTGCTGTCACCAACCAAGGAGGGCCTACAGCAGCACCTAGAACTTCTGCACAGATTCTGTCAGACCTGGACCCTGACAGTAAATCTCAGTAAGACAAAAATAACGATGTTCCAAAAAAGGTCCAGTTGCCAGGACAACAAATACAAATTCCTTCTGGACACCATTACTCTAGAGCACACAAACAACTATACATACCTCGGCCTAAACATCAGCTTCACAGGTAACTTCCACAAAGCTGTGAACGATCTGAGAGACAAGGCAAGAAGGGCCTTCTACAACATCAAAAGGAACATAAAATTTGACATACCAATTAGGATCTGGCTAAAAATACTTGAATAAGTGATAGAACCCATTATGGTTGTGAGGTCTGGGGTCAGCTCACCAACCAAGAATTCACTAAATGGAACAAACACCAAATTGAGACTCTGCAAGCAGAATTCTGCAAAAATATCCTGAGTGTACAATGAAAAACATCAAATAATGCATGCAGAGCAGAATTAGGCCGATGCCCGCTAATTATCAAAATCCAGATAAGAGCCGTTAAATTCTACAACCACCTAAAAGGAAGCGATTCCCGAACCTTACATAACAAAGCCCTGAGAACCTTGAAGCCCATGAACCTTGAGAAGAGTCCCCTAAGCAAGCTGGTCCTGGGGCTCTGTTCACAAACACAAACAGATCCTAATTGGTATGTCGAATTTTATGTTCCTTTTGATGGCATAGAAGGCCCTTCTTGCCTTGTCTCTCAGATCGTTCACAGCTTTGTGGAAGTTACTACTAGTATAGTTTTTTGTGTGTTCTAGGGCAACGATGTCTAGATGGTGTTTGTATTCGTGGTCCTGGCCACAACTCTCTCTCTCTTCCACTCCGGTTTCCTTCCTTCCCTCCTCCCCTCTCTCTCTTCTCTGTCCCCTCTGGTAGGGGAGGGGTGTCCTCAGCTGCACTAGAGCCAACACCACAGAAGGGTGTCAAGGGTGAAACATGTGAAGGACAATTGTACCTGGATACCGTTTTACAGTAGGTGTACCTGGATACCGTTTTACAGTAGGTGTACCTGGATACCGTTTTACAGTAGGTGTACCTGGATACCGTTTTACAGTAGGTGTACCTGGATACTGTTTTACAGCAGGTGTACCTGGATACTGTTTTACAGCAGGTGTACCTGGATACTGTTTTACAGCAGGTGTACCTGGATACTGTTTTACAGCAGGTGTACCTGGATACTGTTTTACAGTAGGTGTACCTGGATACTGTTTTACAGTAGGTGTACCTGGATACTGTTTTACAGTAGGTGTACCTGGATACTGTTTTACAGCAGGTGTACCTGGATACTGTTTCACGGTAGGTGTACCTTGATACTGTTTCACAGTAGGTGTACCTTGATACTGTTTCACAGTAGGTGTACCTGTATACTGTTTCACGGTAGGTGTACCTGGATACTGTTTCACAAAACAGAATGTATTTAACAAAAAATAAATTTTTACCTTTATTTAACTAGGCAAGTCAGTTCTTCTTATTTACAATGATGGCCTACCACAAGGCAAAAGTCCTCCTGCGGGGACGGGGGCTGGGATAAAATATATGTATAAATATAGGACAAAGCATACATCATGACAAGAGAGACAACACAACACTACATAAAGAGAGACAACACAACACTACCCAAAGAGATACCTAAGACAACAACACAGCATGGCAGCAACACATGACAACACAGCATGGTAGCAACATAACATGAAAACAACATGGTAGCAACACAACATGGTAGCACCACAACATGGTAGCAGCACAAAACATGGTACACATATTATTGGGCACAGACAACAGCACAAAGGGCAAGAAGGTAGAGATGACAATACATCACACAAAGCAGCCACAACTGTCAGTAAGAGTGTCCATGATTGAGTCTTTGAATGAAGAGATTGAGATAAAACTGTCCAGTTTGAGTGTTTGTTGCAGCTCGTTCCAGTCGCTAGCTGCAGCGAACTGAAAAGATGAGCGACCCAGGGATATGTGTGTTTTGGGGACCTTTAACAGAATGTGACTGGCAGAACGGGTGTTGTATGTGGAGGATGAGTAGATAGATAGAGAAAGCTTGTTGGACAGTAAGAAAGCTTTGTTGTAGAGTGTTTAACACAAAATCCGGGGAGGGGCCAGCTGAGTATAAGACTGTATCATCTGCATATAAATGGATGAGATAGCTTCCTGCTGCCTGGGCTATGTTGATGTAAATTGAGTAGAGCGTGGTGCCTAGGATTGAGCCTTGGGGTACTCCCTTGGTGACAGGCAGTGGCTGAGACAGCTGATCATCTGACTTTATACACTGCACTCTTTGAGAGAGGTAGTTAGCAAACCAGACCAAAGACCCCTCAGAGACACCAATACTCCTTAGCCGGCCCACAAGAATGGAATGGTCTACCGTATCAAAAACTTTGGCCAAGTCAATAAAGATAGCAGCACAACATTGCTTAGTATCAAGGGCAGTGGTGACATCATTGAGGACCTTTAAGGTTGCAGTGACACATCCACAACCTGAGCAGAAACCAGATTACATACCAGAGAGAATACTATAGACATCAAGAAAGCCAGTCAGTTGATTATTGACAAGTTTTTCCAACACTTTGATTAACAGGGCAAAATAGAAATAGGCCTCTAACAGTTAGGATCAGCTTGATCTCCCCCTTTAAATAAAGGACTAACCATGGCTGCCTTCCAAGCAATGGGAACCTCCCCAGAATGGAGAGACAGGTTAAAAAGGTCAGAGATAGGCTTGGCGATGATAGGGGCAGCAACCTTAAAGAAGAAAGGGTCTAAACCACCTTTAGTACCTCGGACTCAGTGACTGCCTCCAGGGAAAGACTTTGTAGCGAGGCAGGGGAAAAAGAGGGAGGAGCATTGGGGATAGTTGCATTAGAAGGGGTGGCAGATGAGGAAATGTTAGACGGGCAAGGAGGCGTGGCTGAGTCAAATAGGAATCCTGACTTAATGAAGTGGTGATTAAAGAGCTCAACCATGTGCTTCTTGTCAGTAACAACCACATCATCAACTTTAAGGGACATGGGCAGCTGTGAGGAGGAGGGTCTATTCTCCAGGTCTTTAACCGTTTTCCAGAATTTCTTGGGGTTAGACCCACAGAGAGAGAACTCCTCCTTAAAGTGACTAACTTTGGTCTTCCAGATAGCCTGAGTGCACTTATTTCTCATTTGCCTGAACGAGAGCCAGTCAGCCTGAGTAAGCGTGTGCCGGGCCTTTCGCCAAATGCAATTCTTGAGGTGGAGTAACTCTGCAAGATCACGGTCGAACCAGGGGCTGAACCTGTTTTTAATTCTCATTTTCTTTATGGGGGTGTGTTTGTTAACAATACCACTGAAAATATCAAAAAAGAAGGTCCAAGCGTCTTCGTCAGAGGGGATCAAGCTGATTCTATTCCATTTTACAGAAGCCAGTTCATGAAGGAAGGCTTGCTCATTAAAGTTTTTGTCACAGTGCGTAGATAAGGGACGGTAGACGGAGTGTCATCCTAGTTTATTCTGTGAGATGTTCCTCACGAAGCACATTAATAAACAGGAGTGAAAGTAAAACAAACTACTAAACTAAAGCCAGTGACGTTATGCTGAGTTACTGCAGTCAAACAAACAATGATCCACACACAGGTGGAGCTTCAGTACCTAGACAACACTAGACAGCTGTCTCTGATTGGGGATCATTAACTTCCACTAATAACTGATGTGAAGACTGGAGTGTGGCTCCTCTACTCCCCCTGGTGGGGGTCAGCGGCCTAACCACAACCCAGCCCTTACAGTGTTTTAGCAAGCGTCTATGACAAATCAGGACAGGTCGTTTCACTGAGCAGCCGTTACGAACACAGGCTGTAAAACAGTGATCACTAAGGTCATTACAGAAAACACCAGACTGATACCTCAGGATTATTTGTGAGGATAACAACGAGGAGAGTAGCCTTTTCTGGGTGTTTGGAGTCATACCTTGTGGGATTGCTAATAATCTGAGAAAGATTTAGGGAGTCCCGTTGCTTTAGGACTTGGTCAGGTGGTTTAAGCATGTCCCAGTTTAGGTCACCTAGCAGGACAAATTCAGACTTAATTTGGTAAATATTTTGCACCATAGCGTACAAATCACAGTGATGGGTGAGTGATGTAGCATTTGTAATAAATGTTAAAGCACCATGATGCACTGTGTCCAGAGTTTAAGGTACTTGCTGAGGCCTGAATATAGACAATATCACCATAATCCAGCACTGATAAAAACGTGCTTTGAACAAGATCCTTTCTGACTAACATTGAAAAGCAAGATTTGTTCCTGAAATAGAAACCCAATTTCAACTTCAGTTTATTGGTCAAGTTATCAATGTGCTGTTTACAATTCAGCTTTTCATCTAACCAAGTCCCAAGATACTTCTAGGAGACAACCCTATTAATTTGCTGGCCTTTTATAGTTAAAATCTGCAATGACTCCATCTGTTTACTTTCAGGGAAGAGAAAACCATAAACTTTGTTTTCCTTGCATTAAGCACAAGTTTCAATTGGAAAAGCTGCCTTTGAATACCATCAAAAGCCAACTGTAAGTCCTGAAAAGCCTTCTCAATATTAGATGTGCTACAATAAATAATTGTGTCATCAGCATACAGATGGAGATTTGCAGAGTCAACAGTCTTCTCTGTATCATTTATATACAATGTAAAAAGGATCCCAGGGAAACTCCTTCTGTAAGCCTTCGAAAGTCAGATTTCATACCGTCCTGAACTACAGGTAGTTTTGGAACCAATCCAATGCATCAACACAGTGTGTGTTCAACAGTGTCGAAGGCCTTCGATAAGTCAATAAAAAGTGAAACACAGGGATTTTTCTTGTCCTGAGCTTCTAGAACATCACCTACAGTACAACCTTACTTACAGCAGTAACTGTACTATTCTTGGCTCTAAACCCGACTGGAATTGAGATAAAACTGAGTTATCACCAGGTTTTCCAAAACTTTTGCCAGCGCAAACATGGGACGATAGTTATCCAACTGGGATGGATCTACACCCTTATGTAAAGGCGTGACATAGGCTGCTTTCCAGACTTTTGGAATGGTATTACTCACCATAGGCTGCTTTCCAGACTTTTGGAATGGTATTACTCACCATAGACTGCTTTCTAGACTTTTGGAATGGTATTACTCACCATAGACTGCTTTCTAGACTTTTGGAATGGTATTACTCACCATAGACTGCTTTCTAGACTTTTGGAATGGTATTACTCACCATAGACTGCTTTCTAGACTTTTGGAATGGTATTACTCACCAATGAAAGATGTAATATATGAGAGAGAGGGCCAGCAATGATCTCTGCACCAATTCTTTTAAATAAGGGTTTAATTCATCCGGGCCTGACGCTTTCTGAATATCAATAGATTTGAGTTCCTTTACAACTTCTGAAAGCTCAATCTCTGTCAAATGAAATAGTGGCATGTGGTAGTTTCATTCACAGCCTCATTCAAGATGTTAGGAAGGAGTTCATTATCTAATAAATGCCCAGCTTTAACAAAATGCTCAATAAACATGTCAATCAGTTTATTCTTGTCAGTCACATCCATAGAATTTGAGGTCAAACCAGAGGAGTTCATGGATTTAGTTGTCTTCCATAATTTCGTTGGGTTATTGAGTCCTTGGTAGATTCCTAACAGAAGCTAGATTTGCATTTCCGTATAAACAAGTTGCACTTATTTCTCAGTTCCCTGAATAACTGCCATTCAGCCTGGGAGTTACCCTTCCTGGCTTTGGCCCATTGTGTATTTTGTTTATGGATCAAATCAGATAATTCCCCTGTAAACCAGGGATTGTCTCTACCTCTTACCGGGAACATTTTGAGAGGGGCTTGTTTATCACAGATAGTAGAAAACATGGAGTGATAACAGGAGAATGCCTCTTTGATATCTGGAATAAGCGCAATCCTATCACAGTTGCATGCATAAAGTTCATGCAGGAATGCCTGCTCACAGAACTGTGTACAAGTTTGTTTGACTATGAACCGAGAAGGCACTTTGGGGATTTTGGTGTCTCTAATGCAAGCAACTACACAATGATCACTTAAATCATTAGGGAAAATACCAACGGCTGAGTATTTATGTAGATTGTTTGTTAGAATAACATCAATAAGTGTTGACTTAGAGATGTCTTTTGGATTGAGTCTTGGGACTGCATTTATAATTTGAGTAAAATGTTGTGTATTGCACAGTCAGAGTTTGGAGATAACCAATCATGAGGACCGTTTCATTTTCCCCCAACCACGCATCAGTTCAGCCAGAGAATGCAGGGGTTCTACTTTTGCAGATGGAGGTCTATAACACCCTATCAAATCTAAGTTCACAGCTTTCAATAAGTGCAGTTTCAATGCTATGGTTTAGATAAAGACCTTAGTTCAGTAAGCACATACCTGTCTCTAATATAGATGGCTATCCCTCCCTCATTACTTCCCAGGTCACATTGATAAACACTGTGAATAGGCCTAAAAACACTAATCAGGATAGATGACAAACAGCAGAGACAGACAGACAGACAGACAGACAGACAGACAGACAGACAGACAGACAGACAGACAGACAGACAGACAGACAGACAGACAGACAGACAGACAGACAGACAGACAGACAGACAGACAGACAGATTGAAACAAACAAGAGAGTAGTGACTGGCTTATTCTTTAAAACAGACACAACAAAGACTTCACCCTCCTCCCTCTCTCCCTCTCTCCCTCTCTTCATCCTCCATCACCCCATACCATCACCCCATCCAAAGCTTCTCTCCAGACACACAAACACATGCATGCATGCACATACAGACACACACTCACACACACACACACAGATACACACACAGATACACACAAACACAGATACACACACACACACACAGATACCGCAGCAGACACAAACCTAGACACACGCACAAAGACACACACACACACACACACAGATACACACACACACACATACACACGCACACATACAGTATGTAGGCAGACACACACATTTCAGCTCTAATTAGGCCATCAGACAGATGTTGTTTGCTCAACAGTTGATCCATAAATAACCAAATATTTAGATTTCTGATGGAGAGAGAGAGAGAGAGAGAGAGAGAGAGAGAGAGAGAGAGAGAGAGAGACGGACAGACAGACATTTTTTAAATTACATTTGCTATCGCAAAAAATAATTAGCTCAGACCCCAATCCAGTATTATCTGGACAACACCTCCACACACACAAGAACCTCAGAGAACAAAAATCAGCTAACCACCTAATCGAAGCTCTAAACTTTGTGTAATACCCTAGATGCAGTCACACAGCTAAAAACAAAACATTTGTCACAAGAAACTAGCTCCCTGGAATCTGAGTATTTATCCAAAGCTCAGTTGTCCTGAATCTGAACAGAAGTGCCTGAACCTCAGATCAATGGAGATGCTCACGTGTTTTAATCCTGTATCTCTCAACACATTCATGAAAACAGTAATGGCCTCTAAACCTTCCAGCTGCCTACTGGACCCTATTCCAAATAACTACTGAAAAAGCTACTTCATGTGCTTGACCCTCCTATGTTGAACATAATAAACGGCTCCCTATCCTCCAGATGTGTACCAAGCTCACTAAAAGTGCCAGTAATAAAGCCTCTCCTGAAAAAGACAAACCTTGACAAAGAAATGTTTTAAAACTGGCCTACAGTATATTGAATCTCCCATTTCTCACAAAACATTTTGAAAAAGCTGTTGCTCAGCAAGACACTGCCTTCCTGAAGACAAATAATGTATATGAAACGCTTCAGTCTTGTTTTGTTTGTTTATCCATGTCAAGTAATAACATTTTTATAATGTTTGTGTTTTAACCTTTATTTTTAACTAGGCAAGTCAGTTAAGAACAAATTATTATTTACAATGACAGCCTACACCGGCCAAACCCGGACAACACTGGGCCAATTGTGCCGCACCCTATGGAACTCCCAAACAAGGCCGGATGTGATACAGCCTGGATTCAAACCAGGGACTGTAGTGACGTCTCTTGCACTGAGATGCAGTGCCTTAGACCGCTGCGCCACTCAGCAGCAAATATATATAGGGAAAAAAACATGATGGTTTGTTTATCCATGTCATTTTGTATACAATATTAAATGGGGAAAAGGCAGACACATTTTGTCGATTTTTTTAAAGTCTAGTTCCTCGTTTAGAACTCTTGGAGGAAATGTATCGACTCAGGAGGAAACGTATCAGATAGAGAAGAAGAGCACAACAAGGGGACTTTAAATATCATTTTTCCTTTTGCAACTCCTGTGTTCCGTGACTCTTGTTTTTAGAGCTTTGCGTGTCTTTTCCACAATCTGACACTTCATCAAATAAATTACATTTTTGGTGTTGCAGGATATTTTGCCTTTAATTTGAATCTGGGTGATAAAACAAAACCTAGCATTTGTGAGTAAATGCCCACATAAATAATTCCCATGGGAATATCACAGAGAATGTGTCTCGCTGGGGGCGTGGGTCAGATTCTGTGGTCTCTTAAACACAACTCTTCCCAACTATTTTGCAATCTATATGGCAGTGTCAAATCGTTGGTACTTAAATCAAACTGATATACTTTTTTATTTATCAGAATTTTTCTTTAACCAATTGTGGTCTTTAATGGAGGGCCGACAGACAAGTTCCTTACCTTCTCCCACTTCCACTTTCCTCTTCCATTTTTGTGGTAATGCTGCAATTAGTTGGTTGTAATTTTGGGTAGAGCAGACATTTCTATATGTCTGTGTTAGCTGCATGAGAGACATCACTCTATTCATGATACAATATTATACTTTTAATATTTTTTTTATTGCAAAATGGTTTTTTTTAAATCAATTAGTATATTTGAGTTTAACCACAATATATGTTGCATTATTTGTTCTGTATTTCTAAACACAACACTTAGTGGTTCTTTCTAGGGTCTGAACTGACAATTTGTCAATGTTTTTTAATTACATCTTGCATGGCATTTCCCTGAGGTGACAAATGGCGTGAAAACACATGGTGTGAAATCACAAATAAGTGTTCTTTTGATCTCATGATCCTGGTTAGACACGACACAAATGAACAACTGGGCAACGTGCGAGGTGGGAGGGAAACTGTCTCCTGAAGCTTTTCATAAACAGAACCTTGAAAAACTGCACAACCCTAAAAAAAAATGAATTTGTTGTTGAAAACTTATCTGCATGCTTTCCCGAGTCGTATTGGGAGGACCACAGAACATATCATTGCGTGACTTGAAGTTTACTTCGATATGATGGTTATTATATCAATATTTGCTCATAAAGAAGTTTCCACCGTAATTTCTTGCATAGTTAATTTTAATGACACAAAAAGATCTGTCGTAACGTTGGCTTTGATTAAATGTGAGACATGCTATTTTATCAAAAATATTATTTAATGTTTAATTGATGACGTGATTTAATTAAATCCTGCAACAATTAACTCATTAATAACCTGGGGCACCACGGAAGAACATTTGTTTATATAGTAATATCTCCCAAATCTACTCTTAAAGATCTGAAGATCTTGTACATCAATAGCAGTCAATTATTTAATCATTACCTCATTAATCAGTCAGTCTCCTTCTGAAGATTGTAAGATCTAAATCTACACGAACCATGGCGAATCACGTTGAATCAGCAATACAAATTGTCTTCATGATTTATTTACTAGCTAAAGAATCTCACAGAGTTACATATATATACATATAATAGATCATACATCATCATATCATGGAGAGTCCCTAGTGGGCTACCACGATATGACGGCTGGTTACACAAAGGAAGGGAGGGGTGGAGTTTTGGAAGAGCGGGAAGATTGAAGGACAGAGGAATGTATCTATGCGACCTGGATGAAGCTATGCTAGCTTCAATATCATATGCCATTTACAACCGCCCATTCAGATAAATTAAATGGAAGACTCGTCTCATGCTATGTTCTGACTGGTCTAACCGAAATTTATGACCTGCCGTAAAGTCATAAAACTGCTCCCTACCATGTCGAACAAACAAGTTGTCTGTAGGCATTTATAAAATTGTAAATGCATTTCATGTTTCCATCAGCCCGGTCATGACTTTTTTAATGCGTCAGGTATGAAATGGATGGCTGGAAACGTGGTTAGTGTTGTGTTAATTAATTAATTATTTTGAGCCCCAGCCCAAATGAGATAGATAGATAGATAGATAGATAGATAGATAGATAGATAGATAGATAGATAGATAGATAGATAGATAGATAGATAGATAGATAGATAGATAGATAGATAGATAGATAGATAGATAGATAGATAGATAGATAGATAGATAGATAGATAGATAGATACTTAAAGAGATACTTAAATAGCTAAATGTGTGTATGATATAATTTAGGGTAATAATAATAATTCCCTTAAAATACAGTCTTTAGTACAGGGTGTAATTACAGATAAATGCACGTATTGCACATTCTATATACTAAATGCAATGAAGATACTAGTGACAGGATACTAATATACAGTCCTGAGTGAATGACTACGTCCAAGAATTACTTACAATATTGCACGTGATATGATATAACAACTGTATATGAATATGTATATAGAGTCCTGAATGAATGAGTGCTGAATGAATAAGTCCTGAGTGAATGAGTGATTACAGACCAGAGTTACTCACGGATGGATGCCTAATTGTTAAACTAGGTCGTAACACCCCAACAGTTCCAGGTCTATGTTGCCGACGGCACGGCACCCCGGTGAGGCATTAAATAGTCTAATAGCCGTCGGCAGGAAGGACCTCCTCTGACACATCGTGTTGGGATCAGTCTGTAACTGAAGATGCTCCTCTGCGTCATAACCATGGCATGCAGAGGGTGGGTGACGTTGTCCATGATGGCCAGCAGTTTGGCCAGGATCCTTCTCTCCGCCACCTCCTCTAGAGTGTCAAGGTTAATCCCCAGAACAGAGCTAGCCTTCCTGATCGGCTTATTTACCCGAGAAGCATCACCGGCCTTTATGTATTTCTCCTGTATTGCTCACTGCCCGTTCTTATGCACAGCTCTGTAGCCTACCGTGGTCTACCGGTCAGGTAGTACGTAACTCAGGAGACTAAGGGTGCTTCCACTTTCATCCTCTTCATCTTCTCATCTAGTAGCAGGAGTTGAATAATGTTGACGGTACTGGATAAGTAAAAAAACATAACCCTCACAGTGCTACCTGCGTTGTCCAGGTGAGAGTAGGCCCTCTGCAGAAGGTAGATGATTGCATCATCCACCCCGATGTTGCGCTGGTATGCGAACTGCAGGGGGTCCAGTGATGAACACACCAGGGGTCTGAGGTGAGCAAGGACTAACCTTTCCAGGGTCTTCATGATGTGGGATGTTAGCGCTACAGGTCTGAAGTCATTCAGGACAGTGGGGTGCGCCTTCTTGGGCACTGGGACCAGGCTGGATGTTTTCCCCAGCACAGGGACCCTCTCCAAGCTCAGGCTAAGGTTGAAGCAACGCTGGAGTATTCTACACAGTTGGTCAGCACAGACCCTGTTGTGTATCAACTGACAGGAACATAATCCCCCGCAGTGGAGTTGAATGCATCCTTCACATTAGCATATAAGTCCAGAGTTGTATTATTGCTGGTTGGGCACTTCACAAACTGTTTGAACGTGGGCAGCGTTGAAGAGAGAGATGCAAGGTTAAAATCCCCCGAAATGGCAAAGAAGGCACCGGGATGCTCTGTCTGTAACCTCGCGATAGCAGAGTGGATGACGTCACACGCTGTGTTTGCGTCAGCGGAGGGCGGGATGTAAACAATAACAGCAATGGCCGCCGAGAAATACCTCTGCAAATAGTAGGGTCTCAGGCTAACGACTAACAGTTCAATGTCCGGGCTACAAAACTGTTCCTTAACAGTAATATGGCTCGGAATACATCGTCTGTTGTTAACTAATTACCAGAAGAAACGCTATCCCTGTCCGCTCTGATGGTCTGGAAACCGCCGACAGTGACGTTCCCTTTGAGGATGTTATCATTCAGTATATCTCGGTCAGACATACTAGACTAGCTTCTCTGTAATCCCTCTGTCCACGGACTAGACCTTAGAGTTCATCTATCTTGTTATGTAGCGATCTCACGTTGCCCATAATGATAGACGGGATAGCCGGCTTGTACTTCATAGGTTTTGCTTTACACTTCGATCCCGCCCTGCATCCACGTCGTCACCTTTTCAACTCGTCCAGAATAACTAACTTTTCCCTGGGGTGCAGCAGCTCTGAGTGAGCTGAATCCAATAGCTGGGCTTGGTTGTAAATAATTGAGGACTTGCATGTATGTTCGGCTCTGCTAAACGTAAGAAAAAGTGCCTCAGTGATAAAAAGGACCGTTAAAACCTTCGTAAAACAGTAGCACTCCATAATCCTGAACTATTATAGTTACACTGTTAAAAAAAACACACTAAAACATAAATAAACGCACAAACAATGGGAGCTGCTTAACAGGCGACCAGCAGGGCGGCGCCAACCACCAAGGGAAGATGTAGGCATCAAACTGTAATGTAAATATGTAACATACAAAATAAATTGTGTGATGGTATTGTCAGTGTGCCTCCATGCTTTGCAGAAGTCCTCATATTCTAAAATCAAATGATTTCTCCAACAGGTTGGGACCAACAGGTTAAGTACCTGCACCAGGTGAAGATGACCAGAGCCTACCCATCTGTGTTGGCTCTTGGGGACTGCTCACAGGTGTTTACAGTCACTAATGGACTGGCATTGGAGCAAGGTACACTGCCTGGGGCACTGGATGTGTGCTTCATGTCCTATTATTATTATTTGATAACAACAGCATGGGACTTCCCCCACAGTAAGACTGTTGTGTATCAGCTGTCAGTAACAGAATCCCCCACAGTAAGACTGTTGTGTATCAGCTGTCAGTAACAGAATCCCCCACAGTAAGACTGTTGTGTATCAGCTGTCAGTAACAGAATCCCCCACAGTAAGACTGTTGTGTATCAGCTGTCAGTAACAGAATCCCCCACAGTAAGACTGTTGTGTATCAGCTGTCAGTAACAGAATCCCCCACAGTAAGACTGTTGTGTATCAGCTGCCAGGAACAGAATCCCCCGCAGTGAGACCGTTGTGTATCAGCTGCCAGGAACAGAATCCCCCACAGAAACCCTGCAGTGAGACTGCTTTGTATCAGCTGCCAGGAACAGAATCCCCCTCAGTGAGACCGTTGTGTATCAGCTGCCAGGAACAGAATCCCCCTCAGTAGGACTGCTTTGTATGAGCTGCCAGGAACAGAATCCCCCACAGAAACCCTGCAGTGAGACTGCTTTGTATCAGCTGCCAGGAACAGAATCCCCCTCAGTGAGACCGTTGTGTATCAGCTGCCAGGAACATAATCCCCCACAGAAACCCCGCAGTGAGACTGCTTTGTATGAGCTGCCAGGAACAGAATCCCCCTCAGTGAGACCGTTGTGAGCATGTCTTCTTTCCACTGAACAATAGTGGTTAAGTATCTGCTCTTGTATGTAGTGTGAGAAGTGACAGGAGGAGCACAGCCTCCGGCTGATGTGTTCCTGTGAATTAATAGATCAATGGATGGATGAGGCATCTGTTTCTCATTCGAATGATGATATGCTCTTAATGCATTATTTATAGCTTTGTTAAATTGACTTTCAGTTAGTATTTTATGTGTTTGTGCCTACTTGTGTCTCATTTGCATTTACAGTAGTTCAACTACTGAAGCACTTTCTGGTACGCTTTCATTATATCACAACAATTCATTTTAAATACAACTTTTTTTTTACATTCTGAAAAGTGTTTTTATTAATTAAATACAGTTTTTAAGTAATGAGTCATTAGTCCATGTCCTTAGTAGTGACCTTCAAATGTGATATTCTAGACTGTTTTAACTCCACCCAAAAGTAGACCACTATATAGTAAAACAGCATGCTGTGTGTGTGTGTGTGTGTGTGTGTGTGTGTGTGTGTGTGTGTGTGTGTGTGTGTGTGTGTGTGTGTGTGTGTGTGTGTGTGTGTGTGTGTGTGTGTGTGTGTGTGTGTGTGTGTGTGTGTGTGTGTGTGTGTGCTGTCACCTAAGATAGCTGAAGTGTGTCAGTGAATCTGGCACTGTCTGATAGACAGATCTGTGTTAATATTAGCTAGCTAGCCTCTTCTATTGACTTTACATGGCTGGTTATCTAGCTAGCTAGCCTCTTCTATTGACTTTACATGGCTGGTTATCTAGCTAGCTAGCCTCTTCTATTGACTTTACATGGCTGGTTATCTAGCTAGCTAGCCTCTTCTAGCTAGCTAGCATTAGAGCCTCCTGGCTAGCCTGTATCCAGTGGTTCTTACATTGTGGAACAGAGCAATAGGTCTACCTACAGTGGGGAGAACAAGTATTATATATATACCTATGTACTTGTCATTTGGTTGAGACTAACATTAGTTTAGAAAATAGTAGTTTTGCACATTACAGTGGTAGTATTTTAACAGTATATTATAGTGGTAGTATTTTAACAGTATATTATAGTGGTAGTATTTTAACAGTATATTATAGTGGTAGTATTTTAACAGTATATTATAGTGGTAGTATATTAACAGTATATTATAGTGGTAGTATTTTAACAGTATATTACAGTGGTAGTATTTTAACAGTATATTACAGTGGTAGTATTTTAACAGTATATGACAGTGGTAGTATTTTAACAGTATATTACAGTGGTAGTATTTTAACAGTATATTACAGTGATGGTATTTTAACAGTATATTATAGTGGTAGTATTTTAACAGTATATTACAGTGGTAGTATTTTAACAGTGTATTATAGTTGTAGTATTTAACAGTACCTTGCATTGGTAGTATTTTAACATTGAAGTATTCCAGCATACAAAGGGTGCTGATGAGATCCAACTCCTCCTGAACCCCGGCAGGACAGATCAGCTGGAGACATGCCCTGAAACACACAACAACCAATCAGACATGCCCTGAAACACACAACAACCAATCAGACATGCCCTGAAACACACAACAACCAATCAGACATGCCCTGAAACACACAACAACCAATCAGACATGCACTGAAACACATAACAACCAATCAGACATGCCCTGAAACACACAACAACCAATCAGACATGCCCTGAAACACACAACAACCAATCAGACATGCCCTGAAAACACACAACAACCAATCAGACGCCCTGAAACAAACAACAACCTATGACAGAACAGCTGGAGACACATCATGAAAAACACAACAACCAATAAGGCATGTCCTGAAACACATAACAACCAATCAGATATGCACTGAAGGAAAAACAAACTATCAAATGTTACATAATATTTTCTGCGTTTCATACAATAAACCCCCCTACTTCAGAAACTTGCTTCTAAAAAGTTATGGAATTAACAGAAAAGAAATAAAGTATATGAAATCTGTAAAACAGAGAGGTATCAGTTTTTCCCAGAAATACAACACACTTACTGCAGCACTTCTGCAATCATGTAGCTTCACTCACCAATTCTGAGCACAGTTTTTCTGCTTATTTACCAAGCAGCTGTAGGCTACATACCAAATGGTTCCCTATTCCCTAGTGCACTACTTTTGACCAGGGCCTATAGAGGTCTGGTCAAAAGTAGTGCACTTTATAGGGAATATGGTACCATTTGGGACACTGTGAGGGATCTGTTCTCATTTAGCTATTCTTCAGCAGCAGAAGACAGAATAAACAACAACAACATATGAACATGATTTATTTAGAAAAACAAGCCCCAAGATGAAACCAACAGCTTATGAAGCATTTCTACTGAAGAGAGGAGAGAGAGAGAGAGAGAGAGAGAGAGATAGAGGAGAGATAAAGAGAGAGAGAGAGAGAGAGAGAGAGAGAGAGAGAGAGAGAGAGAGAGAGAGAGAGAGAGAGAGAGAGAGAGAGAGAGAGAGAGAGAGATTACTGGAACACAGACATTATTTTAAATGCCAAGCCCTACTCACAGGTAAATGTTACCAGAGGTGTGTTCAACAAAGTTTGCTAATTTATTACATATTAAAAACTGAAATATCACATTTACATCAGTATTCAGACCCTTTACTCAGTTCTTTGTTAAGTATTCAGACCCTTTACTCAGTTCTTTGTTGAATCACCTTTGGCAGAGATTACAGCCTTGAGTCTTCTTGGGTATGAAGCTACAAGCTTGACACACCTGTATTTGGGGAGTTTCTCCCATTCTTCTCTGCAGATCCTCTCAAGCTCTGTCAGGTTGGATGGGGAGCATCGCTGCACAACTATCTTCAGGTCTCTCCAGAGATGTTCGATCGGGTTCAAGTCCGGGCTCTGGCTGGGCCACTCAAGGACATTCAGAGACTTGTCCCGAAGCCACTCCTGCGTGCTTAGGGTCGTTGTCCTGTTGGAAGGTGAACCTTCGCCCCAGTCTGAGGTCCTGAGTCTCTGGAGCAGGTTTTCATCAAGGATCTCTCTACTTTGCTCTGTTCATCTTTCCCTCTTTCCTGACTAGTCTCCCAGTCCCTGATGCTGAAAAATATCCCCATAGCATGATGCTGCCACCACCATGCTTCACCGTAGGGATGGTGCCAGGTTTCCTCCAGACGTGACTCTTGGCATTCAGGCCAAAGAGTTCAATCTTGGTTTCATCAGACCAGAGAATCTTGTTTCTCATGGTCTGAGAGTCCTTTAGGTGCCTTTTGGCAAACTCCAAGCGGGCTGTCATGTGCCTTTTACTGAGGAGAGGCTTCCGTCTGGCCACTCTAACAT
>JAKYLM010000162.1:40000-42500 GCA_023634145.1 Thymallus thymallus | reverse complement strand
ATAGCCCCTCTGAGGTATACACTCCAGGATGTCACAGCTGTAGGTCTGGGTCCCCAAGCACCTTCTGCTGGCTCTGACATGACCACACACACCTTCATCATCTGACTGGTTTTATATAAGAGTGATCTTTCTATGTTTGCGTGTACATAAATCTATACAATTTCAGGTGTGTGCAGAAGTGTGTATGTACTGTACGTATGTAAAATAATATGGAGGTCCTAAATTTGGAGGTCCTGATATGGAGGTGTGTGTGCGTGTGTGTGTGAGTGAGTCTATGTGTGTGTCTGTGTGTGTGTGTGAGCAAGTATGTGTGTGTGTGTGTGTGTGTGTGTGTGTGTGTGTGTGTGTGTGTGTGTGTGTGTGTGTGTGTGTGTGTGTGTGTGTGTGTGTGTGTGTGTGTGAGCAAGTATGTGTGTGTGTGTGTGTGTGTGTGTGTGTGTGTGTGTGTGTGTGTGTGTGTGTGTGTGTGTGTGTGTGTGTGTGTGTGTGTGTGTGTGTGTGTGTGTGTGTGTGTGTGTGTGTGTGTGTGTGTGTGTGTGTGTGTGAGCACAAGTACTGCATATCATGTATGCTGTTACCCTCGACCCAGACCAATGCAGTCTTCAGAAAGAATTCATACTTATTCAACTGAGTCCGGCTACCTCCTGCTAAATCACATCTCGCTTTCATAGGGTTTACATCAGGGGCGTGTTCAGCAGGACGTTTTGGAAACGTTCAGATAGAAATAGCCTATGTAGAACAAACATGCCTCTGACATGTAGAATAAGGACTCACATCAGCTCTATTCATGGCGTTTCTATGTGCTACTACTAAACGTGGCCAAGGTCTCGGTCAGGTCATGGGTTAGATTAGGTCACTCCCTGTTGCTGACCTATACTGATCTATAACTGGGCTAGGAACTCGCTAACTAGCAAAGAATATCAACAAATGTGCCCACGCTCTGATCTGAACACACACACACACACACACACACACACACACACACACACACCACAGGGACATGCAAACACACACACATCTTAAGCACACTCAAACACACAAACACACACCAGAGCTTGACATTAACTGTTTAGTAGGACTGTTTTTTTTTACTTGTTGAAAGCTCAAGTCACTTGTCCAAAAAGGGTGTTGTTGTAAGGAACCCTAAGGAGGACTGTTTCAAAAGTTTGGAATATTATTCATTCAAGGGTTTTTCTTTATTTGCACTATTTTTTACATTGTAGAATAAAAGTGAAGACATCAACTATGACATAACACATATGGAATCATGTAGTAACCAAAAAAGTGTTTATATTTGAGATTCTTCAAATAGCCACCTTAGCCTTGATGACAGCTTTGCACACTTTGTATGTACTATGTAGGAGCCTGATCCATAAGGGAGACTAGGCATCTACCAACACCCCCAGGCTGTATCACATCCGGCCGTGATTGGGAGTCCCATAGGGCGCCGCACAATTGGCCCAGCGTCTTCCAGGTTTATCCGGGGCAGGCCGTCATTGTAAATAAGAATTTGTTCTTAACTGACTTGCCTAGTTAAATAAAGTAAAAAAATAAAAAGATTGTTCTGAAATGAAGAGGACAGTGAGATGACGGTGAGAGGATGGTGAGAGGACGGTTAATTTGTTATTTTTGCAGATTAAGTGTTTGAGATAGTAATGTATCAATATTCAGAATTTACTAATTAGCCACTGCTTAGCCAATTAATATATAGTACAATTTAGGATTTTGCCCCCATTTCAAAATCAAATGTTTCTCATCCATGCAGTATGCCTTAATTATGAAATTATGAACTTGACCCTTTATACCTAGAAATGACCATCTACACTGATTGTTTAAAGCAAAGCTACCTAAACAATCAAAATGCAATCTATTGTCAGCCCCGTTCAGCAGGTATTGGTCAGCACGCGATGCTGGGTACAGTGCGTAGTTTAACTAGGCTACTGATATTCCCTGGGGTTGTTCGGCATGCAACATGACTTGTAGATCAATGACTGGCAACACTGTTACATATAGTTCAACACTGAATGAGAGGATGCATCAGTTATCACAAAATATTAGGTATTTTCGGAAGATAGAATGTAATATATAAAAAATCAAAAAAATCAACCGTCGATTGATAATGTTTTAATAGATTTTCTAACAGATGATAGGTTTGGTGTCCACAGAAAACATTTGATTTGGGGACCAATGTGTATTGTTTAATCGTTACATCCCTAATTAACAATATTTCCATACAGAGAATCCAGCAGAAGTATAGACTATACAGTGGGGAGAACAAGTATTTGATACACTGCCGATTTTGCAGGTTTTCCCACTTACAAAGCATGTAGAAGTCTGTGATTTTTATCATAGGTACTCTTCAACTGTGAGTGACGGAATCTAAAACAAAAATCCAGAAAATCACATTGTATGATTTTTAAATAATTAATTTGCTCTCTCACATGATCGATACAGTCAAAATAATTCACTCTAAAAGAATGAACCAATCAATGCCTTCCAC
>JAKYLM010000162.1:0-35000 GCA_023634145.1 Thymallus thymallus | reverse complement strand
AAAACAAATAAGTTCTGTGTAATAATGTGAAATGACACAGGGAAAAAGTATTGAACACATGAAGAAAGGGAGGTTCAAAAAGGCATGGAAAGCCAAGACAACAGCTGAAAACTATCAGTAATTAAAAAGCAATCCAGCCCCCTGTCAGTGCAAATTAATATCAGCTGGTTCAGTCCCAACTGATGGCCTACAAAAAGGTCTCATTGCCAAGGTGTCACACAAGACACATCTCATGATGGGTAAAAGCAAAGAGCTGTCTCAAGACCTTCCCAACCTAATTGTTGCAAAACATAATAATGGCATTGGTTATAGGCGCATTTCTAAGCTTCTGAATGTTCCAGTGAGCACTGTTGGGGCCATAACACGGAAGTGGAAAGACAATCATTTCACCATAAATTTGCCTCGACCAGGTGCTCCTCGCAAGATTTCTGACAGAGGAGTGAAAAGAATAATCAGAAGAGTTGTACAAGAGCCAAGGACCACTTGTGGAGAGCTTCAAAAAGATCTGCAATTAGCAGGTACTGTTGTCTCAAAGAAAACAGTGAGTAAAGCACTCCACCGCCATGGCCTGTATGCACGCTCACCACGCAAGACTCCATTGCTGAAAAAAAAGCATGTTGAAGCTCGTTTAAAGTTTGCTGCACAACATTTGGAAAAGCCAGTGAAATACTGGGAGAATATAGTGTGGTCAGATGAGAGCAAAATTGAACTGTTTGGATGTCATAATACACACCATGTTTGGAGGAGAAATGGCACTGCACATCACCCTAAAAACACTATACCAACAGTGAAGTTTGGAGGTGGGAACATCATGGTGTGGGGCTGCTTTTCAGCAAATGGTACTGGCAAACTTCACATAATTGAAGGAAGGATGAATGGGCAAATTTACCAAGACATTCTTGACAAAAATCTGCTGCCATCTACCAGGATGATGAAGATGAAACGAGGGTGGACATTTCAGCAAGACAATGATCCCAAACACACAGCCAAGGAAACTCTCAATTGGTTTCAAAGAAAGAAAATAAAGCTGCTAGAATGGCCCAGCCAATCACCTGACTTAAATCCCATTGAAAATCTATGGAAAGAACTGAAGATCAAGATTCATAGAAGAGGCCCACGGAACCTTCAAGATTTGAAGACTGTTTGTGTGGAAGAATGGGCCAAAATCACACCAGAGCAATGCATGCGACTAGTTTCTCCATACAGGAGGCGTCTTGAAGCTGTCATTACCAACAAAGGCTTTTGTACAAAGTATTAAATAAATATCAGTAAGTGTGTTCAATACTTTTTCCCTGTGTCATTTCACATTATTACACATAACTTAATTTATGAACGTATTTGTTTTGGTTTCTTTGTATGTATGGATTACTTGGGTTGTTACCAACATCTGGTGAACATTTCATGTCAATAGCACCTTTGGAAATATATTTACTGAGAAAAATGGTGACGTGTTCAATACTTATTTCACCCGCTGTATATATATTCTTAATTCCATTCCTTACTTAGATGTATGTGTATTAGGTATATGTTGTGTAATTGTTAGATATTACTTGTTAGATATTACTGCACCGTCAGAGCTAGAAACACAATCACTTCGCTACTCCCGCAATAACATCTGCTAAACACGTGTATGTAACCAATACAAATTGATTTGGTTTGATTTGATGTGATGTATTCAGACTCCTTGACTTTTTCCCCACTTTGTTACATTATAGTATTTTGTTATGTTACAGCCTTATTCTAAAATGGATTCAATAGATTTACATTACAGTACTTGGTTACATTAGCCTTATTCTAAAATGGATTCAATACATTTTTCCCTCACCAATCTACAAACAAACCCCATAATGACAAAGCAAAAACAGGTTTAGGTTTTAAAATATGACATTTTCATAAGTATTCAGATACTTTACTCAGTACTTTGTTGAAGCACCTTTGACAGCGATTACAGCCTTGAGTCTTGTCGGGTTTGACGCTACGAGCTTGGGACACCATTCTTCTCTGCAGATCCTCTCAAGCTCTGTCAGGTCCAGGCTCTGGTTGGGCCACTCAAGGACATTCAGAGACTTGTCCCGAAGCCACTCCTGCGTTGTCTTGGCTGTGGGTTGTTGTCCTGTTGGAAGGAGAACCTTCTCCCCAGTCTGAGGTCCTGAGCACTCTGGAACAGGTTTTCATCAAGGATCTCTCTGTACTTTGCTCCGTTCATCTTTCCCTCGATGCTGCCACCACCATGCTACACCGAAGGGATAGTGCCAGGTTTTCTTCCACAAGTGACCCTTGGCATTCAGGCCAAAGAGTTCAATATTGGTTTCATCAGACCAGAAAATATTGTTTCTCATGGTCTGAGAGTCCTTTAGGTGCCTTTTGGCAAACTCCAAGCGGGCTGTCATGTGCCTTTTACTGAGGAGTGGCTTCCGTCTGGACACTCTACCATAAAGGCCTGATTGGTGGTGTACTGCAGAGATGGTTGTCCTTCTGGAAAGTTCTCCCATCTCCACAGACGAACTCTGGAGCTCTGTCAGAGTGACCATCAGGTTCTTGGTCACCTCCCTGACCAAGGCCCTTCTCCCCCGATTGCTTTGGCCGGGTGGCCGGTTCTAGGAAGTCTTTGTGGTTCTTTGGGAGTCCACTGAGTTCTTGGGGACCTTCAATGCTGGAGAAATGTTTTGTTACCCTTCCCCAGATCTGTGCCTCGACACAATCCTGTCTCGGACCTCTACGGACATTTTCCTCGACCTAATAGCTTGGTTTCTGCTCTGACATGCACTGTCAACTGTGGGACCTTATATAGACAGGTGTGTGTCTTTCCAAATCATGTCCAACCAATTGAATTTACCACAGGTGGACTTCAATCAAGTTGTAGAAACATCTCAAGGATGATCAAAGGAAACAGGATGCATCTGAGCTCAATTTCGAGTCTCATAGCAAAGGGTCTGAATACTTATGTAAATAAGGTGTTTCTGTTTTTTATCATTATGGAGTATTGTGTGTAGATTGATGTCATTATGGGGTATTGTGTGTAGATTGATGTCATTATGGGGTATTGTGTGTAGATTGATGTCATTATGGGGTATTGTGTGTAGATTGATGTCATTATGGGGTATTGTGTGTAGATTGATGTCATTATGGGGTATTGTGTGTAGATTGATGTCATTATGGGGTATTGTGTGTAGATTGATGTCATTATGGGGTTTTGTGTGTAGATTGATGTCATTATGGGGTGTTGTGTGTAGATTGATGGAGGAGAAAGAACAATTTAATCAATTTTAGAATAAGGCTGTAATGTAACAAAAGTCAAGGTGTCTGAATACTTTCTGAATGCTCTGTTAAGTATACCCAGAACATAGTGGCAGTCAGCTAGCATCAGCCTTCACTACAACAGTAGTATGTGATGTATATGTCCACCCAGAACAAAACAGAACTGGTAATATCTCAGTAGAAATGAGAGGAAACAACATCTGCCTACAAATACAAAGAAACTCAGCTAGGAATATTGTATGTCCGGAATGGCACCCTATTCGCAGTATGGGTCCTGGTCAAAAGTAGTGCACTATCTAGGGAATAGGGAGCGATTTGGAATGCACCCAGCCTAACAATAAATAACAACAACTGCTTTACTTTGTAATAGGTGAATGTGTTTTATAAACAACTCTTCCTCCTCTCCTTGACTCTGACACGTCTGAGAAGAACACAACAAGGAGGAGAGAAAGGCCTCCCTCCATCCCAACCTCCTCCCCCTCTGCTGCCACGACAACAACCCTGAGACAAACACACGGCCTGCTGGGAGACGGTAGACGTGATTTTATCTTTTATCGGTGTGATTTATGCATTCCTCTGTTTTTTTATTTCATTTCTTTCAGTGTGTGTAGATGAGAAATATATGTAGCGTGCTGGAGCTCAGAGAGCGAGAGCAAGAGATATATGTAGTGGTGCCAGAGCTCAAGGAGAGACGGTGTTACAGCTACAAATCATCACACAGCACAACAGGCTGGTATACTACTACACATTAGAATGGTATACTACTACACAGTAGACTGGTATACTACTACACATTAGACTGGTATACAACTACACATTAGACTGGTATACTACTACACAGTAGACTGGTATACTACTACACAGTAGAATGGTATACTACTACACATTAGAATGGTATACAACTACACAGTAGACTGGTATACTACTACACAGTAGACTGGTATACTACTACACATTAGAATGGTATACAACTACACAGTAGACTGGTATACTACTACACAGTAGAATGGTATACTACTACACAGTAGACTGGTATACTACTACACATTAGAATGGTATACTACTACACATTAGAATGATATACTACTACACAGTAGACTGGTATACTACTACACAGTAGAATGGTATACAACTACACAGTAGACTGGTATACTACTACACAGTAGACTGGTATACTACTACACATTAGAATGGTATACAACTACACAGTAGACTGGTATACTACTACACAGTAGAATGGTATACTACTACACATTAGAATGGTATACAACTACACAGTAGACTGGTATACTACTACACAGTAGAATGGTATACTACTACACAGTAGACTGGTATACTACTACACATTAGAATGGTATACTACTACACATTAGAATGGTATACTACTACACAGTAGACTGGTATACTACTACACAGTAGAATGGTATACTACTACACATTAGAATGGTATACAACTACACAGTAGACTGGTATACTACTACACAGTAGAATGGTATACTACTACACAGTAGACTGGTATACTACTACACATTAGAATGGTATACAACTACACATTAGACTGGTATACAACTACACAGTAGACTGGTATACTACTACACATTAGAATGGTATACAACTACACAGTAGAATGGTATACAACTACACAGTAGACTGGTATACTACTACACAGTAGACTGGTATACTACTACACAGTAGACTGGTATACTACTACACAGTAGACTGGTATACTACTACACAGTAGACTGGTATACTACTACACATTAGATTGGTATACTACTACACAGTAGACTGGTATACTACTACACAGTAGACTGGTATACTACTACACATTAGACTGGTATACTACTACACAGTAGACTGGTATACTACTACACAGTAGACTGGTATACTACTACACATTAGACTGGTATACTACTACACAGTAGACTGGTATACTACTACACATTAGACTGGTATACTACTACACAGTAGACTGGTATACTACTACACAGTAGACTGGTATACTACTACACATTAGACTGGTATACTACTACACAGTAGACTGGTATACTACTACACAGTAGACTGGTATACTACTACACATTAGACTGGTATACTACTACACAGTAGACTGGTATACTACTACACAGTAGACTGGTATACTACTACACAGTAGACTGGTATACTACTACACAGTAGACTGGTATACTACTACACATTAGACTGGTATACTACTACACAGTAGACTGGTATACTACTACACATTAGACTGGTATACTACTACACAGTAGACTGGTATACTACTACACATTAGACTGGTATACTACTACACAGTAGACTGGTATACTACTACACAGTAGACTGGTATACTACTACACAGTAGACTGGTATACTACTACACAGTAGACTGGTATACTACTACACAGTAGACTGGTATACTACTACACATTAGACTGGTATACTACTACACAGTAGACTGGTATACTACTACACAGTAGACTGGTATACTACTACACATTAGACTGGTATACTACTACACAGTAGACTGGTATACTACTACACAGTAGACTGGTATACTACTACACATTAGACTGGTATACTACTACACAGTAGACTGGTATACTACTACACAGTAGACTGGTATACTACTACACAGTAGACTGGTATACTACTACACAGTAGACTGGTATACTACTACACATTAGACTGGTATACTACTACACAGTAGACTGGTATACTACTACACAGTAGACTGGTATACTACTACACAGTAGACTGGTATACTACTACACATTAGACTGGTATACTACTACACAGTAGACTGGTATACTACTACACAGTAGACTGGTATACTACTACACAGTAGACTGGTATACTACTACACAGTAGACTGGTATACTACTACACAGTAGACTGGTATACTACTACACATTAGACTGGTATACTACTACACAGTAGACTGGTATACTACTACACAATGAATTGGCGAGGGCACTAGAACAGTCTGCAGCACCCGACCTCACCCTACTAGAATCTGAAGTCACATGCCTTCTGTTTGCTGATGATCTGGTGCTTCTGTCACCAACCAAGGAGGGCCTACAGCAACACCTAGATCTTCTGTACAGATTCTGTCAGACCTGGACCCTGACAGTACATCTCAGTAAGACAAAAATAATTCATGCAGAGCAGAATTAGGCCGATACCCACTTATTATCAAAATCCAGAAAAGAGACGTTAAATTCTACAACCACCTAAAAGGAAGTGATTCCCAAACCTTCCATAACAAAACCATCACCTACAGAGAGATGAACCTGGAGAAGAGTCCCCTAAGCAAGCTGGTCCTGGGGCTTTGTTTACAAACACAAACAGACCCACAGAGCCCCAGGACAACAACACAAACAGACCCACAGAGCCCCAGGACAACAACACAAACAGACCCACAGAGCCCCAGGACAACAACACAAACAGACCCACAGAGCCCCAGGACAACAACACAAACAGACCCACAGAGCCCCAGGACAGCAACACAAACAGACCCACAGAGCCCCAGGACAACAACACAAACAGACCCACAGAGCCCCAGGACAGCAACACAAACAGACCCACAGAGCCCCAGGACAACAACACAAACAGACCCACAGAGCCCCAGGACAACAACACAAACAGACCCACAGAGCCCCAGGACAACAACACAAACAGACCCACAGAGCCCCAGGACAACAACACAAACAGACCCACAGAGCCCCAGGACAACAACACAAACAGACCCACAGAGCCCCAGGACAGCAACACAAACAGACCCACAGAGCCCCAGGACAACAACACAAACAGACCCACAGAGTGTTTATTTCACTTTAGTTTATTGTCTATTTCACTTGCTCTGGCAACGTTAACATGTGTTCCCCATGTTAATAAAGCCCATCCAATTTAAATTGAGAGAGAGAGCATGCAGAGAGGGAGAGAGAGAGCATGGAGAGAGAGAGAGAGAGAGAGAGAGAGAGAGAGAGAGAGAGAGAGAGCATGGAGAGAGAGAGAGAGCGAGAGAGAGAGAGAGAGAGACAGAGAGAGAGAGCATGGAGAGAGAGAGAGAGAGAGCATGGGGAGAGAGAGAGAGAGAGAGAGAGAGAGAGAGAGACCCAGTAAGGTCTTTAATCAGGTCAACACTCGCAAGGCTGCAGAGCCAGACAGTATTCCAGTGCGTAGATCAGTTGGCATTATATTCGTGGTACTTTTCAGCATGTCCTTGTCCCAGTCTGTTTTAAGATGACCACCAATGATTTATTTATTTTTAGAATTTTTTTAACCTTTATTTAACTAGGCAAAGAACAACTTCTTATTTACAACGACGGCCTACCCCGGCCAAACCCTCCCCTAACCCGGACAGCGCTGGGCCAGTTGTGCGCCGCCCTATGGGACTCCCGATCACAGCCGGTTGTGATACAGTCAGGGATCGAACCAGGGTCTGTAGTGACGCCTCTATCACTGAGATGCAGTGCCTAAGACTGCTGCGCCACTCGGGAGCCCATTGACTAACGCCTTGTAGCGCTCACATCTATAATCAACAACAACGACCTCTCCCTCAACATCAGTAAGACCAATGAGCTGATCGTGGACTACAGGAAAGGAAAGGGGGCGAGAACGATGTCCACATCATCGGGGCTACAGTCGAGAGCTTCAAGTTCCTCAGGGTCCAAATCACTAAGGACTTAAAACGGTCAACACAGAAGTACACAGTCATGAAGTCAACAGCTCCTCTTCCCCCCCAGGAGGTTGAAAAAGTTTGGCATCAGATCCTCAAAACGTTCTACAGCTGTACCATTACGAGCATCTACCGGATACATCACTGCTTAGTATGGCAACAGCACCGCCCTCGATCGATGCCCAGTACATCACTGGGGCCCAGCTCCCTACCATCCAGAACCTCTCTATGAGGCGGTGCGGAAGGAAAGCCCGTTCTTTCTCCTTCCGCATGACAAGCGGTACCAGAGCATCAGGTCTGACAACAACAGGTTCCTGAACAGCTTCTATCCCCAAACCATAAGACTGATAAATAGCTAACAAAACGGCAATGCAGACTATCTGAATTGACTTGAGTTTATTTTCTCTATGCACAGTCACAGGACTCAAACACACACAACATGCACACACATTTATACTGACTCTACACACACTGACGCACACTGACACTCCAACACACACATTTATACTGACTCTACACACACTGACGCACACTGACACTCCAACACACACATTTATACTGACTCTACACACACTGACGCACACTGACACTCCAACACACACATTTATACTGACTCTACACACACTGACGCACACTGACACTCCAACACACACATTTATACTGACTCTACACACACTGACGCACACTGACACTCCAACACACACATTTATACTGACTCTACACACACTGACGCACACTGACACTCCCAACACACACATGTATACTGACTCTACACACACTGACGCACACTGACACTCCAACACACACATTTATACTGACTCTACACACACTGACGCACACTGACACTCCAACACACACATTTATACTGACTCTACACACACTGACGCACACAGACACTCCAACACACACATTTATACTGACTCTACACACACTGACGCACACTGACACTCCAACACACACATTTATACTGACTCTACACACACTGACGCACACTGACACTCCAACACACACATTTATACTGACTCTACACACACTGACGCACACTGACACTCCAACACACACATTTATACTGACTCTACACACACTGACGCACACTGACACTCCAACACACACATTTATACTGACTCTACACACACTGACGCACACTGACACTCCAACACACACATTTATACTGACTCTACACACACTGACGCACACTGACACTCCAACACACACATTTATACTGACTCTACACACACTGACGCACACTGACACTCCAACACACACATTTATACTGACTCTACACACAAGCACACAGAATCTTCATATGCACTGCTGCTACTCTGTTTATCATACCTGCTGATGCCTAGTTACAGTGCATTCGGAAAGTATTCAGACCTCTTGACTACTTTACAATCTTTCGAACTTGATTAAATGAAACAGAATCCTTGGTAATCTAAACAGATTACATTTTTATTTGCAATTGTTATTAAAAATAAAAAAAACGGAAAAATCTTATTTACATCAGTATTCAGACCCTTTGCTATGAGACTTGAAATTGAACTCAGCTGCATCCTGTTTCCATTGATCATCCTTGAGATGTTTCTACAACTTGATTGGAGTCCACCTGTGGTAAATTCCATTGATTGGACATGATTTGGAAAGGCACACACCTGTCTATATAAGGTCCCACAGTTGACAGTGCATATCAGAGTAAAAACCAAGCCATGAGGTTGAAGGAATTGTCCGTAGAGCTCCGAGACAGGATTGTGTCGAGGCACAGATCAGGGGAAGGGTACCAAAACATTTCTGCAGTGGCCTCCATCATTCTTATATGAAAGAAGTTTGGAACCACCAAGACTCTTCCTAGAGCTGGTCGCCCGGCCAAACTGAGCAATCGGGAGAAGGGCCTTGGTCAGTGTAATGATGATTTCTTTGGTATTGACAATTCAGAATGCAAGGAACGAAAATACAATAGATGTAGAGAGGAGACAACATATTTAATTAGATGGTACCAGATTCCCACAGCAAGATGACCATGAGCTACATCTTTGCCATGAGAATGACAGACAAAGGAAACATGGCGGTTTATATGGTGCTTGTTACACACGATGCCCCAACATCTGGCAAGCATTAACAAAAATCCCATCCAGCTCAGATGATCTTAGATGACACCGATACTGACCCTTGGTCCTCTCTCAGAAATCCTTGATACCTCAACAAATGTAAATTACATCGCCGAAGTCAAGGATCGGTAGGATATTCAGTTTTACAACGGCATGTTTGGCAGCATGAGTGAAGGAGGCTTTGTTGCGAAATAGGAAGCCGATTCTAGATTTAATTTTGGATTGGAGATGGTTTATGTGATTAGATGAGATCAGTCTCTGACAGACCAACCAACCTGCACATCTCGTCTATATTGTTATTGATCAATGGTTATTTTGACCCTTGGTTATTGTTGTTACCGTTGTCCCCTTGACAAACGGGATGAATATTATTTTAATTATGTTAATATTGTAAATCTCCAATGTAAGCTTTGGCCATATGTACATTGTTACGTCATGCCGATGAAGCACATGGAATTGTATTGAAAGACAGAGAGGAGAGGAGAGGAGAGGAGAGGAGAGGAGAGGAGAGGAGAGGAGAGGAGAGGAAAGGAGAGGAGAGGAGAGGAGAGGAGAGGAGAGGAGAGGAGAGGAGAGGAGAGGAGACTAAATGAAATGGAGTCTAAATATAAGTAGACACGAACAGAAACACTTTTCTGACCGAAGTGACAATTCTTCCTTTCGAGAAAATGTTTCATTGTAAAGCTGATGGAGAGAGAGAGGCATTTCCATGTCATATGTAGTTATGACAGTGTGTGTGATGTGTTTGGCTTTGTTTGTTGTAAATTTAGAAGCACCAATTATTTTTCTGTCCTTTCATTTCTCAACTGTGTTTGACAACGTCAGCCATTACACTGTGCGTGGTGGTGTGTGTGTGGCATATATTAGCAGACTTTTATCCGAAGTGACTTTCAGTCATGCGTACATACATTATCCCAGCGGGAATCGAACCCACCAACCACCCACCAACATGCTCTACCATCTGAGCTACAGAGGACCATCGTGTGTGTGTCTCAGCACCCCTCAGGCAGCAGGATGGTGCTCTCGTGTGGTGAGGTGGTTTCTGGGAAGTTGTAAAGTAGAGCCAATCGATGTTGGAGAAGCTCAGCTCTGTGATACGGTAGGTAAAAATGATGTCCTAGAGGAGAGGAGATGCCCAAGTTCTGAAAGAGCTGCAAAATCTGGACCCTTACAAACCTGCTGGGCTAGACAATCTGGACCCTTTCTTTCTAAAATTATCCGGCGCAATTGTTGCAACCACTATTACTAGCCTGTTCAACCTCTCTTTCGTATCGTCTGAGATCCGTAGAGATTGGAAAGATGCTGCGGTCATCTCCCTCTTCAAAGGGGGAGACACTCTAGACCCAAACTGTTACAGACCTATATCCATCCTCCTCTGCCTTTCTAAAGTCTTCGAAAGCCAAGTTACCAAACAGATCACAGACCATTTAGAATCCCACCGTACCTTCTCCACTATGCAATCTGGTTTCTGAGCTGGTCATGGGTGCACCTCATCCACGCTCAAGGTCCTAAATGACATCATAACCGCCATCGATAAAAGACAGTACTGTGCAGCCGTCTTCATCGACCTGGCCAAGGCTTTTGACTCGTCAATCACCGCATTCTTACCGGCAGACTCAATAGCCTTGGTTTCTCAAATGACTGTCTCGCCTGGTTCACCAACTACTTCTCAGATAGAGTTCAGTGTGTCAAATGTCCGGACCTCTGGCGGTCTCTATGGGGGTGCCACAGGGTTCAATTCTCGGGCCGACCCTATTCTCTATATATATCAATGATGTCGCTCTCGCTGCTGGTGACTCTCTGATCCACCTCTACGCAGACGACACCATTCTGTATACATCTGGCCCTTCTTTGGACACTGTGTTAACTAACCTCCAAACGAGTGTCAATGCCATACAACACTCCTTGGCCTCCAACTGGTCTTAAATGCTGGTATAACTGTATGCATGCTCTTCAATCGAACGCTGTCCGCACCCGCCCACCGGACTATCATCACTACTCTCGACGGGTCTGACTTAGAATTCGTGGACACCTACAAATAATAAGGTGTCTGATTAGACTGTAAACTCCCCTTCCAGACTCACATTAAGCATCTCCAATCCCAAATTAAATCTAGAATCGGCTTCCTATTTCGCAACAAAGCCTCCTTCACTCATGCTGCCAAACATGCCCTCGTAAAACTGACTATCCTACCGATCCTTGACTTCAGCGATGTCATTTAGAAAATAGCCTCCAACACTCTACTCAGCAAATTGGATGTAATCTATCACAGTGCCATCCGTTTTGTTACCAAAGCCCCATATACTACCCACCACTGCGACCTGTATGCTCTCGTTGGCTGGTCCTCACTACATATACGTCGCCAAACCCACTGGTTCCAGGTCATCTATAAGTCTTTACTAGGTAAATCCCTGCCTTATCTCAGCTCGCTGGTCACCATAGCAACACCCACCCGTAGCATGCGCTCCAGCAGGTATATTTCACTGGTCATCCCCAAAGCCAACACCTCCTTTGGCCGCCATTCCTTACAGTTCTCTGCTGCCAATGACTGGAACGAATTGCAAAAATCATTGAAGCTGGAGACTAACATCTCCCTCACTAACTTTAAGCATCAGCTGTCAGAGCAGCTTACCGATCACTGCACCTGTATACAGCCCTTCTAACGTTACATCTCTGGTTAATAAAGTCACTCTCCTCCTAACGTTACATCTCTGGTTAATAAAGTCACTCTCCTCCTAACGTTACATCTCTGGTTGATAAAGTGACTCTCCTCCTAACGTTACATCTCTGGTTAATAAAGTTATCCAACTGATCCTTCTGTTGTTCTGGTTTGCTATCCAACGGATCCTTCTGTTGTTCTGGTTTGTTATCCAACTGATCCTTCTGCTGTTCTGGTTTGTTATCCAACTGATCCTTCTGTTGTTCTGGTTTGTTATCCAACGGATCCTTCTGTTGTTCTGGTTTGTCATCCAACTGATCCTTCTGTTGTTCTGGTTTGTTATCCAACGGATCCTTCTGTTGTTCTGGTTTGTTATCCAACTGATCCTTCTGTTGTTCTGGTTTGTTATCCAACTGATCCTTCTGTTGTTCTGGTTTGTTATCCAACTGATCCTTCTGTCGTTCTGGTTTGTTATCCAACTGATCCTTCTGTTGTTCTGGTTTGTTATCCAACGGACCCTTCTGTTGTTCTGGTTTGTTATCCAACTGATCCTTCTGTTGTTCTGGTTTGTTATCCAACTGATCCTTCTGTTGTTCTGGTTTGTTATCCAACTGATCCTTCTGTTGTTCTGGTTTGTTATCCAACTGATCCTTCTGTTGTTCTGGTTTGTTAATGTTTCTTGTTTCTTCTCACTTTTGTTAATTGTTTATTTCCATTGCTTTGGCAACGTAAACAAATGTTTACCATGCCGATAAAGCCCTTTGAATTGAATTGAGATAGAGAGAGAGAGAAAAAAGAGAGAGAGAGAGCGAGGAAGAGACCGAGAGAGGAAGGGAGATAGAGAGAGAGAGGGGGGGGGGGGGGGGGGAGATAGAGAGAGAGAGAGGGGGGGGGGAGATAGAGGGAGGGAGGGGCAGGGTATCGAAGTAAAGGGTTTTATCCTGGCATAGGTTCTTGCTGACAGAACAATATTCTGATTCAGCGTCTCTCCTCTGCAGCATGGGGATAATATCTCCTAGAGGGGGAGGGTGAAAAAGAGTAGGGGGGAGACAGAGAAGGAGGGAGAGAGAGAGAGGGATGGAGAGAGTCAACAATGGTGATATTTAACTTCCTGCCACTGTTCTGTCTTGTTCTTTAGTCTGAAAGCCTTTGAGGTGGATAGATAGACATGATGGATAGATAGACATGATGGATAGATAGACATGATGGATAGATAGATCAACCCAGTCTACTAGCCTACTATCATATTCATAGACTGTGTGTGTGTGTGTGTGTGTGTGTGTGTGTGTGTGTGTGTGTGTGTGTGTGTGTGTGTGTGTGTGTGTGTGTGTGCCAAGGCAGCAGATCCTCTATCTGGGCTCCATCTACATTCAGGCCCACTACTCCACATTTACAATACAACATCCATATGTGTGTGTGTCTCGTCACAGTCCCCTCTGTTCCGTGAGGTGTATTTTTATCTGTTTTTTAAATCTGATTCTACTGCTTGCATCAGTTACCTGAAGTGGAATAGAGTTCCATGTAGTCATGGCTCTATGTAGTACTGTGTTCCTTCCATAGTCTGTTCTGGACTTGGGGACTGTGAAGAGACCTCTGGTGGCATGTCTTGTGGGGTATGGGTGTCTGAGCTGTGTGCTAGTAGTTTAAACAGACAGCTTGGTGCTTTCAACATGTTAATACCTCTAATAAATACAAGTAATGATGAAGTCAATCTCTCCTCCACTTTGAGCCAGGAGAGATTGACATGCATATTATTAATGTTAGCTCTGTGTGTACTTTTAAGGGCCTACCTTGCTGCCTTGTTCTGAGACAATTGTAATTTTCAGAGGTCCCTCTTTGTGGCACGTTCCTGATTCTACCTGGATTATGTTGGAGAGTCTTCCATTAAAGAACACCCTCTGTGTTCTGTTAGACGGATAACTCTTTATCCACAATATAGCAGGGGGTGTAAAGCCATAACACACATGTTTTTCTAGCAGCAGACCATGATCGATAATGTCAAAAGCTGCACTGAAATCTAACAAAACAGCCCCCACAATCCTTTTCTCATCAATTTCTCTCAGCCAATCATCAGTCATTTGTGTAAGTGCTGTGCTTGTTGAATGTTCTTCCTTATAAGCGTTCTGAAAGTCTGTTGTTCATAAGTTTACTGTGAAATAGCATTGTATCTGGTCAAACAATATTTTCCAAAACATTACTAAGGGTTGGTAACAGGCTGATTGGTCGGCTATTTGAGCCAGTAAAGGGGGCTTTACTGTTCTTAGGTAGGGGAATGACTTTAGCTTCCCTCCAGACCTGAGGGCAGACACTTTCTAGTATGCTTAAATTGAAGATGTGGCAAATAGGAGTGGCAATATCGTCCGCTATTATCCTCAGTAATTTTCCATCCAGGTTGTCAGACCCTGGTGGCTTGTCAATGTTGATAGACAGCAATAGTTTTTTCACCACTTCCACACTCACTTTACGTAATTGAAAATTACAATGCGTGTCTTTCGTTATTTGGTCAGATATACTTGGATGTGTAGTGTCAGCATTTGTTGCAGGCATGTCTAAGTGTGTGTGTGCGTGCGTGAATGTGTGTTCAGACAGGATCACAAATTGATTTTGTATCTCAGAGGATGACTGACTGACTGTTACTAAGACGATGTGAGGTGCTACTTTCTCAATGATCATCTGATCAGACAAACGTACATAGGGCCCAGAGTTTTCCTGACCCCATGACCTGAACTGGGAAAAACTCTACATTTCACTATCTACAGTGGGGAGAACAAGTATTTGATACACTGCCGATTTTGCAGGTTTTCCCACTTACAAAGCATGTAGAAGTTTGTAATTTTTATCATAGGTACTCTTCAACTGTGAGTGACGGAATCTAAAACAAAAATCCAGAAAATCACATTGTATGATTTTTAAGTAATTAATTTGCATTTTATTGCATGACATAAGTATTTGATACATCAGAAAAGCAGAACTTAATATTTGGTACAGAAACCTTTGTTTGCAATTACAGAGATCATACGTTTCCTGTAGTTCTTGACCAAGTTTGCACACACTGCAGCAGGGATTTTGGCCCACTCCTCCATACAGACCTTCTCTGCTCTTACTGAGGGAAGGAGGTTGTTGGCCAAGATCTCGCGATACATGGCCCCATCCATCCTCCCCTCAATACGGTGCAGTCGTCCTGTCCCCTTTGCAGAAAAGCATCCCCAAAGAATGATGTTTCCACCTCCATGCTTCACGGTTGGGATGGTGTTCTTGGGGTTGTACTCATCCTTCTTCTTCCTCCAAACACGGCGAGTGGAGTTTAGACCAAAAAGCTCTATTTTTGTCTCATCAGACCACATGATCTTCTCCCATTCCTCCTCTGGATCATCCAGATGGTCATTGGCAAACTTCAGATGGACATGTGCTGGCTTGAGCAGGGGGACCTTGCGTGCGCTGCAGGATTTTAATCCATGGCGGCGTAGTGTGTTACTAATGGTTTTCTTTGAGACTGTGGTCCCAGCCGTGTAGTTCTGGGCTGATCCCTCACCTTCCTCATGATCATTGATGCCCCACGAGGTGAGATCTTGCATGGTGCCCCAGACCGAGGGAGATTGACCGTCATCTTGAACTTCTTCCATTTTCTAATAATTGCGCCAACAGTTGTTGCCTTCTCACCAAGCTGCTTGCCTATTGTAGCCCATCCCAGCCTTGTGCAGGTCTACAATTTTATCCCTGATGTCCTTACACAGCTCTCTGGTCTTGGCCATTGTGGAGAGGTTGGAGTCTGTTTGATTGAGTGTGTGGACAGGTGTCTTTTATACAGGTAACGAGTTCAAACAGGTGCAGTTAATACAGGTAATGAGTGGAGAACAGGAGGGCTTCTTAAAGACAAACTAACAGGTCTGTGAGAGCCGGAATTCTTACTGGTTGGTAGGTGATCAAATACTTATGTCATGTAATAAAATGCAAATTAATTATTTAAAAATCATACAATGTGATTTTCTGGATTTTTGTTTTAGATTCCATCTCTCACAGTTGAAGTGTACCTATGATAAAAATTACAGGTTCTAACCTCTTAGGTGGCCAGGCGGCCAGGTAACTCCGTTTGCTCAGACACAACTCCTTCTGCTCCAGGGAAAACCACACAGGACCACAAGTCAACCACACAGGACCACAAGTCAACCACACAGAACCACAAGTCAGCCATAATATAATATAATGTAGCCATTTAGCAGACATTTTTATTAAAAGCGACTTGCGTCCATTTTCATATGGGAGGTCCCAGCGGGAACCACACAGGGTTTCAAAATTCCAGTAACTTTCCCCAAATTCCCAAACTTCCAGGTGTTCCAGAAATCCTGGATTTTCTATTATTCCCTCCTGATTCCTGGAATCTTGCAACTGGTATTTCTGGAAGTTTTGGGGAAGTTACTGGAATTTTGCAACCCTAACCACACATGACTGTAAGTCATGCAGACATGACCACAGGAACCAAATCGAACACCGGTCATCACTGTAGTATTAAGCATTTACTACTGACCATAAATCAGAAGTAGGTCAACCGGACATGACCACAGACTCAGTTAGCATACCAGTACCTCTGTAATGTCCAAGGACCATAAACCAACCACACAATCAGAGATTTTACCAGATCCCAGAGAATCACTGAATAGAAACCACAAATCAACCATCAATCAACCACACATGACCAAAGAGACATTTTTAAAAAATAATAATTATTATTATTATTATATATATATATTTATTTATTTATTTTATTGCGATTTTTCAGTGGGTGCTGCACCCCTACTTCCCCCGGCTATGCATCAGTGTTTACAATAATGTTTAATCTTGCACGACAACGCCATCTCTTGACTAGAGATCAATGTGACGCCATACATACACAGCACAGCATTGGTTGATACAGGCCGTGTTTATAACGGCTGAATTAAGATCATTATTATCCGTCTTTGGCTGGGCCTCAGCCCACAGACAGCATGGGTTGTATCAGGAATATAAAGGACTCTCTTTTGGTGCTCAAGTATCTGTCATGTTTAAGCCTGGCAGTCAAACGAAGCAAGGGAGAGCTATAGACGGAGTGAGGGATACAGGGAGAGATGGAGGGAAGGAGAGAGCTATAGACGGAGTGAGGGATAGAGGGAGAGATGGAGGGAAGGAGAGAGGGAGGGATAGAGGGAGGGATAGAGGGAGAGATAGAGGGAGGGATAGAGGGAGAGATGGAGTGAGGGATAGAGTGAGAGATAGAGGGAGGGATAGAGGGAGGGATAGAGGGAGAGATAGAGGGAGAGATGGAGTGAGGGATAGAGTGAGAGATAGAGGGAGAGATGGAGTGAGGGATAGAGTGAGAGATAGAGGGAGGGACAGAGGGAGGGAGTGATAGATGGAGGGACAGAGGGAGAGAGTGAGGGAAGGAGAGAGAACGAGGACAAAGGGAGTTCTAAACATCAGGGGAAAGATATTGGGGGTGTGTCCCAAATGGTTCCCTATTCCCTATATAACCTTGGTCAAAAGTAGTGCACTATATACGGAATAGGGTGCCACAGTTTAAGCCTCAACACCCCACACTGCCTCAGCACTTCTTCATCAATCAGATTGGTCCAGAATGTGTGTGTGAGAAGAGCTGATTACATTCTGCTGAGCTTTCTGTCTGCATAACAATAGACTGCACTACTACTGAGTACTACACTGCATTTCACTAGTTTCTGTTCTGTGTGCGTCTCTCTCTCTCTCTCTCTCTCTCTCTCTCTCTCTCTCTCTCTCACTAACCCTGATACCACACCACCACCAACCAAGTGAAGAGAGAGCTGGAGAGACTACATCAGTGGAAAGCGGCGGGCCCTGATGGCATCAGCCCAAGGGTGCTGAGGGTCTGTGCTGACCAACTGTGTGGAATACTCCAGCGTCTCTTCAACCTTAGCCTGAGCCTGGAAAGGGTCTGTGTGCTGTGGAAAACATCCAGCCTGGTCCCAGTGCCCAAGAAGGCGCATCCCACTGTCCTGAATGTGGAAATGGTTGGGTCATACAAGTTCCTGGGAGTCCATATGGACAACAGGCTGGAATGGGCTCTTCAACGTGTGCAGTTAACTACTGCATACTTTCTACCAGTCTGTGGTGGCAAGTGCCATCTTTTTTGCAGTGGTGTGCTGGGGCGCCAACATAAAGGCTGGTGATGCTTCTCGGGTAAATAAGCTGATCAGGAAGGCTAGCTCTGTTCAGGGGATTAGCCTTGACACTCTACAGGAGGTGGTGGACAGATGTCTCAAGCTTTAAAGGGAGCATGCAATTGGCATGCTGACTGCAGGAATGTCCACCAGAGCTGTTGCCAGATAATTGAATGTTCATTGCCTCCATCGTCGTTTTAGAGAATTTGGCAGTACGTCCAACCGGCCTCACAACAGCAGACCAAGTGTAACCACACCAGCCCAGGACCTCCACATCCGGCTTCTTCACCTGCGGGATCATCTGAGACCAGCCACCCGGACAGCTGATGAAACTGTGGGTTTGCACAACTAAAGAATTTCTGGCTGGGCCACTCAAGGACATTCAGAAGCCACTCCTGTATTGTCTTGGCTGTGTGCTTAGGGTCGTTGTCCTGTTGGAAGGTGAACCTTCGCCCCAGTCTGAGGTCCTGAGCGCTCTGGAGCAGGTTTTCATCAAGGATCTCTCTGTACTTTGCTCCGTTAATCTTTTTCTCGATTCTGACTAGTCTCCCAGTCCCTGCCGCTGAAAACCTTTGCCACAGCATTACGCTGAAATCTTTGGGGGGGTTAACGGTCATCCAACTCGGAACTCAGGCCTCTTTCTAAAGCTAAGACTTTCCGACCTGAAGATCACTGACGTCATGATTTGACCTTTGATTTTTCTCAGTTGTCTAACACACTGTTATCTCACCACCACTAATGAGATGGGTGTGCTTGATGCATGTTGTGTCAGAGCTTCGCAAAGTCAGGGGGCGTGGTCGACAGTGCTCACCTCATCTCTGCTCTCACATCTGGATCAATATTTGGTTTAATGCATACGAGAGCACTGCTGAATCCAGCTTGACATAGATATAAGCTGGCGAAGGGTATCATGAGTTTTAATGCTCAGAGGGAGGCGACAGTGTAATCAGGAACCAAAACTCCTCCATAGTGACCCGTGAAGCGCAGTATTCCATACCGTCTGCAGCATTCGGTCACATGATGTCTTGAAAGGCATCACTTTACTGTTATACTTGAATCATTCAAATTCAATGGTCAAGTGCAGCCGTTTCCCGATCTAAGGGCACTCTGGCTGAATTTACATTTTTAAGGTTAAACACGTATATATATATATATATATTGTTGGGGGGGCGACCCCTAGTTTGGGAACTGCTGCATTAGTGCATCCACCCATGTTTATTAGGGCATCCACCCACGTTTATTAGGGCATCCACCCACGGTCATTAGGGCGTCCACCCACGGTCATTAGGGCGTCCACCCACGGTCATTAGGGCATCCACCCACGGTGCTCAAAATCACTTTTAGATTTTTGTAATTTATCTTAACAGAATATAAATGAGCCTGTAAATTAGAATGATGTTCTTATACCAACATGGCCATTGTGTCTTAATCCCTGCTATAAATCATACATGAATATGTAAAACAAATATTAAAAACATTTAGCCAAGAAGAACAAGTGGCCTACACAATAATAAAACACAACTTCAAAATGTCATATTTGTGAAATACCTGTCATATAGATTATTTGTCTGAGCATTTGAATTAATAAATAAAACACAGCTGTTTTCAAATACAATCTAGGCCTCTAATTTAATTTAGCCTGACATTTTTTTAGGACTAATAAATAACACAACATGGCTGTCTAGGAACACCAGGGCCAGCCCGCCCCACTCCCCATTCCCTCTGGGATTCAGCCCGACTCCCCATTCCCTCTGGGATTCAACACCACTCCCCATTCCCTCTGGGATTCAGCCCCACTCCCCATTCCCTCTGGGATTCAGCACCACTCCCCATTCCCTCTGGGATTCAGCACCACTCCCCATTCCCTCTGGGATTCAGCCCGACTCCCCATTGCCTCTGGGATTCAACACCACAGCAGTGGAAAGAGGACTCTAGGCGGCCAAAAAAATGAAGAAATTATATAACTGATGTTGGACAATCAAATTCGATATGTAAATAAACATAATTCGTTAAGTCGGGTTCATTGAGAGAAAGCTTATTTTACAAATAGCTCCCATGAAACAAGGCCCATACAATTATGAAAGCACTTGTTTCCAAAGCTCAAATTATATCTCACTCTTTTTACAGTTATACTGGATGGTGTTAATTAATGTTATGTAAGCATCATTCCAGTCAAAACAGGCTGTTTGTTTCCGTTCATTTGCTCTGGGCTCGGGATAGTGTTTCAGCTTAGCCAACGTTCTATTGTCCAACCTACCTTTAGATCCCCACTGACCATTCCTATCTTAGAAGTATTGTTCCAGTATTCAACTTTTTGTATGTCATAGTTATGGCGGCAAAAGCATTTTTGGGGACAAAGGACATTCCTTTAGTAATACTGAAGAACAGGAGAGAGATTACCCTCCTCCCTAATTTATGACAGGGTGTGAGGTGTCAAAACCGACCCAGTCCACCCTCTCCTCTTCTGGGGGTGAGAGGGGGTCTGACTACCGTCAGCCATTGCCACGCTGATCTGAGGCCTTGGATCCTCACCCAAGAGAGTCATGACACTAATTTAGCAAGGCAATTTCGCAATAAGAAACGTTTGTTAGATAGATAGATAGACAGATAGATAGATAGATAGATAGATAGATAGATAGATAGATAGATAGATAGATAGATAGATAGATAGATAGATAGATAGATAGATAGATAGATAGATAGATAGATAGATAGATAGATAGATAGATAGATAGATAGATAGATACTTTATTGATCCCCCGGGGGGGAAATTTCATTTCATTTTCCCCAATAGCCTGCTGGAATAGGCTGAAGATGGGGTCATAATTTCAATCACTGAATTAAATATTAATAATATGTAGGCTATATGAACTGAATATGCTTCTCAACAACAGCAAGTGTTTTTTTTTTGTTTTTTTACCTGTAGCCTAATCTGACTACTGTTGCCATCAATCTAATGTGTTCATAATAACACATGACTACAACAACCATAAACTGAAGTCAGGCTATTTATTAAATGGGTTTGCCAGCTCCAGCTGGCACAAATTGATTTGCAATGACGTGATGTCGTCATGTCAACATATTTATTGTATCAAATGGTAGCCTACAATTGGCATATACATTAATATGCTACTTGATGGCCAACATGTACTTGAGGCACATGTATCATTTTACACATTTAGCCAATTGTCAGTTTAATTGAGGACTTTCCCCATAAAAAGAACCACGTGAGGGAGTTCCATAACTTCCATTTCAAATTTCCACTCGGGCAGCCCCAGAGACCCAAGAACTGAGCATACATAAAGCACTTCGCTTGATACCGTTTTCTTCAAGCAGTCAACATTAGAATGCAGTTTAAACCACCTCTGAGCGAATGTATGTAATGTGCTCTAGTGCTTCATCTACATTAGTTATGATGTGCGTTGGTTGGAAATAGGTGTCTCCATAATGACAATCCAAATAGCCTGCCTACCTACAACTGATAAAATGTTGTCACAACGTGCGAGCAAGCTGTTCACGTGACCCAGCCAATAGTTGTACTGCTCTCTCAACACACACACACACACACACACACACACACCCTCTGGCCCTCCCCACCACTCACTCACTCAGCAACAGCCTGCCTCACTGCCTGACAGTCAGCAGCAGGTCACAGTGAAATATACTGTATATGTTTTTAAGAGAAATGCGGCCGCGGTAAAAGTTAGACCAAAATAACTGTTTTCGTGGTCGGAACATGGCTGAATGCAACCAACCACAACGCATACAAACTGTACTGGGAGGAGGGACAGACAGCAGACTGCGTATCCCTGTCATTGCTCGTTTTGTGACAGACAAGTGCCTATCCTATGAATAGATTGCTTGAAGATGCATATCGTTAATTCTAGAGTAGACTAGAGACTACTCGACAGACTAGCATATTGAAACTTTTGAATGAAAAGTAGCCTAGCAGGAGCGTGTTCCGTCCTCGGGACGCTTGAGCTAACGTGCGCTAATGTCATTAGCATGACATTGTAAGTAGACATATGTTATACGGGCAGAAAGGTTAAATTATTGTTAATCTAACTGCACAATTTACAGTAGCTATTACAGTGAAATAATACCATGCTATTGTTTGAAGAGAGTGCACAGTTTTGTACTTGAAAATGTATCAATAAACTAATAGCCAGATTTTGGCAGACTTGATACAACATTTTGAACAGTAATGCAACGGTTCGTTGTATGTGTCTAAAACTTTGCACATACCCTGCTGCCATCTAGTGGCCAGAATCTAAATAGCTTCTGGACTCCTAAGTAATATTATGTCCTTTCTCTTGCATTTCAAAGAAAAAATAAATGCATGTTTTTTTCTTTGTATCATCTTTTACCAGATCTAATGTGTTATATTCTCCTACATTAATTTCACATTTCCACAAACTTCAAAGTGTTTCCTTTCAAATGATATCAATAATATGCATCTCCTTGCTTCAGGTCCTGAGCTACAGGCGGTTAGATTTGGATGTCATTTTAGGTGAAAATTGAAAAAAAGGGTCCGATCCTTAAGAGGTTAATATGAACACACACACAGTAGCACTGCACTGCAGGGGGAACGCCCACAGACGACCAATCACAGCTCAAACTCCAGGAATGATTGTACAGACTGAGGGAGACACACACACACTGGCAGACGGACTCAAAAAACCCAGCCACACATGTACGCATGCACACGACCCATGCCCACGACCCATGCACACGACCCATGCACACGACCCATGCACACAACCCATGCACACGACCCATGCACACGACCCATGCACACGACCCATTCAAAACGAATGCCATTATAGCAGCTGAATTACAGAGAAATCAATTAAATCAAATCTCTGTGAAATTAAATAAAATTGAAATGAAAGAGTAGTGTGTCTGGGGTTCACATGGGCCTAGAGGCTAGTGTACACAAATACACTATAGATACTATAGAATGGGCAAAACAGCAGAAAGGGGGAAGACAGAGAGAGAACGGGAGAGAGAGAGAGAGAGAGAGGGACAGGGAGAGAGAGAGAGACAGGGAGAGAGAGAGAGAGAGAGAGAGAGAGAGAGACAGGGAGAGAGAGAGAGAGAGAGAGAGAGAGAGAGAGAGAGAGAGAGAGAGAGAGAGAGAGAGAGAGAGAGAGAGAGAGAGAGAGAGAGAGAGAGAGAGACAGAGAGGGACAGGGAGAGAGAGAGGGAGAGACAGAGCGAGAGATAGGGGGAGAGAGAGAGAGAGATAGGGGGAGAGAGAGAGAAAGCAAACATTCCAGCACTGCAGGTGTCAGTAAATCCCCAACCTTGGCATTATACCTGTTCAGACAACACCCTCCAGGTGGCAGTATGTACCCTTTCCGTTTGTTTATCGACAGTCAATAAACTCATAGAAGTAGAAGAAGAAATGTACTACTTCAAAATGTAGATATCCCTCATAACCCATGCTGTCACAGAAGCTATTATGGCACCGATGCAAAGATGAGCCCTCAATCCAACTCTATGTGTTGACTAAACCTCTTGTTGAAAGCCATCTCTCCAACTCTAAGTGTTGACTAAACCGCTTGCTGGAAGCCCTCTATACAACTCTATGTGTTGACTAAACCGCTTGTTGGAAGCTCTCTATACAACTCTATGTGTTGACTAAACCACTTGTTGGAAGCTCTCTATACAACTCTATGTGTTGACTAAACCACTTGTTGGAAGCCCTCTATACAACTCTATGGGTTGACTAAACCACTTGTTGGAAGCTCTCTATACAACTCTATGTGTTGACTAAACCACTTGTTGGAAGCTCTCTATACAACTCTATGTGTTGACTAAACCACTTGTTGGAAGCTCTCTATACAACTCTGTGTGTTGACTAAAGACTAAACCTCTAGAAATACAATCCATGGCTACAACAGCCCTGTGGAGAGGAGGAGCTACAACAGCCCTGTGGAGAGGAGGAGCTACAACAGCCCTGTGGAGAGGAGGAGCTACAACAGCCCTGTGGAGAGGAGGAGCTACAACAGCCCTGTGGAGAGGAGGAGCTACAACAGCCCTGTGGAGAGGAGGAGCTCCAATCAACTTTAAATGGAAGAATGGGAAAACTTCTCCTGGACTTCTTCTCTGCCCACACTAGAACATCATACTGAATAACACACACAGCTATAAAGCAGCCATCTGTTTGTGTGAGGTAGGGCTATTCTCCAGTCAATCACAATGAGATATGAAGCTATAAAGAGTGATTGAAGTGTGTGTGTGTTTGTGTGTGTGCTATGGTGATATAGATCAGGTATAAAACGTATTGAAGTGTTCTTACCCTGACACTTCCCAACGACTGAGCCAAAATCATCCCTCAATGGTGGAGTAAACACACACACACACACACACACACACACACAGGCAGTGTATTATTGGTCAGGTGTTTTGATATTGATTGTGTATTATTAGGCATTATGTCTAGTCATCTATACACAGTGTGTGTGTGTGTGTGTGTGTGTGTGTGTGTGTGTGTGTGTGTGTGTGTGTGTGTGTGTGTGAAGAAAGGCAAGAACCTATGAAGAAACCTAGAGAGGAACCAGGCTCTGAGGGGTGGCCAGTCCTCTTCTGGCTGTGCCGGGTGGAGATTATAACAATACATCGCCATTAAGGCCAGATTTTTCTCCAAGACGTTAAAATTTTCATAGATGACCAGCAGGGTCAAATAATAATCAAATCATTGTGGTTGTAGAGGTTGCAACAGGTAAATACATCAGGAGTGAATGTCACTTGGCTTTTCATAGCCAGGCATTTAGATGAGAGAGAGCGAGATGAAAACAGCAGGTCTGGGACAAGGTGGCACGTCTAATGAACAGGTCAGGGTTCCATAACCACAGGCAGAAGAGTTGAAACCGGTGCAGCAGCACGACCAGGTGGACTGGGGACAGCTAGGAGTCATCAGGGCAGGTGGTCCTGAAGCATGGTCCTCCGGGTAGGCTCAGGTCCTCCGGGAGAGGAGGTAGAGTGGGAGAGAGAGAGAATTAGAGGGAGCATACTTAAATTCACACAAGACACTGGATAATAACATCAGATTTAACAAACTGACCCTAGCCCCCCGGCACATAGACTATTGCAGCATAGATACTGGAGGCTGAGACAGGGGGGTCAGGAGACACTGTGGCCCCCTCCGACAATACCCAGACAATACCCCCGGACAGGGACAACCAGGCAGGATATAACCCCACCCATTCTGCCAAAGCACAGCCCCCACAACCTCCACTGCACTAGCCCGAGGGGGCGACAAACCGGACAGGAAGTGACGCACCCCTCCTAGGGACAGCATCGAAAGCACCAGTAAGCCAGTGACTCAGCCCCCATAATAGGGTCAGAGGCAGAGAATCCCAATGGAGAGACGGGAACCGGCCAGGCAGAGACAGCAAGGACGGCTTGACGGTCCAGTGCCTTGCCGTTCAACCTTGCACCCCTGGGCCAGACTACACTCAATCATAGGACCTACTGAAGAGATGAGTCTTCAGTAAAGACTTAAAGGTCGAGACAGAGTCTGCGTCTCTCACATGGATAGGCTGACCATTCCATAAAAATGGAGCTCTATAGGAGAAAGCCCTGCCTCCATGAGAGCACCCCTCCAGCTAGGGATGGAGTCCGTCACTCCTCAGCAGGCCAGGTGTATCTAATTAAGATACACTTCATGTGACGTGCTAATTAAGATGCGTCTGCGTAGAGGTGGATCAGAGAGTCACCAGCAGCAAGAGCGACATTCGTTGATATATATAGAGAATAGAGTCGGCCCAAGAATTGAACCCTGTGGCACCCCATAGAGACTGCCAGAGGACCGGACAACAGGCTCTCCGATTTGACACACTGAACTCTATCTGAGAAGTAGTTGGAGAACCAGGCAAGGCAGTCATTTGAGTATGCCAATAAGAATGCGGTGATTGACAGAGTAAAAAACCTTGGCCAGGTTGATGAAGACGGCTGCACAGTACTGTCTTTTATCTATGGCGATTATGATATCGTTTAGTACCTTGAGCGTGGCTGAGGTAAACACATGACCAGCTCGGAAACCAGATTGCATAGCAGAGAAGGTCCGGTGGGATTCGAAGTGGTCAGTGATCTGTTTGTTAACTTGGCTTTCGAAGACTTTAGAAATGCAGGGCAGGATGGATAGGTGTCTCCCCCTTTTGAAGAGGGGGATGACCACGGCATCTTTCCAATCTCTAGGGATCTCAGATGATACGAAAGAAAGGTTGAACAGGCTAGTAATAAAGGTTGCAAACATTTCGGCGGATAATTTTAGAAAGAAAGGGTCCAGATTGTCTAGCCCAGCAGATTTGTAGGGGTCCAGATTTTGAAGCTCTTTCAGAACATCAGCTATCTGGATTTGGATGAAGGAGAAGCGAGGGTGCGGGGGGTACAGAGCTGTTGACCTGGGTAAGGGTAGCCAGTTGGAAAGCATGGCCAGCCGTAGCAAAATGCTTATAAAAAATTTCGATTATCGTACATTTATCGGTGGTGACAGTGTTTCCTAGCCTCAGTGCAGTGGCAGCTGGGAGGAGGTGCTCTTATTCATCATGGACTTTACAGTGTCCCAGAACATTTTGGAATTAGTACTACAGGATGCAAATTTCTGTTTGAAAAAGCTAGCCTTTGCTTTTCTAACTGACTGTGTATATTGGTTCCTGACTTCCCTGAAAAGTTGCATATCGCGGGGGCTATTCGATGCTAATGCATTACACGCCACAGGATGTTTTTATGCTGGTCAAGTGCAGTCAAGTCAGGAGTGACCCAAGGGCTATATCTGTTCTTAGTTCTACGTTTTTTGAATGGGGCATGCTTATTTAAGATGGTGAGGAAAGCACTTTTAAATGAACAACCAGGCATCCTCTACTGACAGGATGAGGTCAATATCCTTCCAGGATACCCGGGCCAGATCGATTAGAAAGGCCTGCTCGCTAAAGTGTTTTAGGGAGCGTTTGACAGTGATAAGCGGTGGTTTGACTGCGGACCCATTACATACGCAGGCAATGAAGCAGTGATCACTGAGATCCTGGTTGAAAACAGTGAGATACTTATTTCTGGAAAGGTGGATTTTTAAAAGTAGAAGCTCAAACTGTTTGGGCTCAGACCTGGACAGTATGACAGAACTCTGCAGGTTATTTCTGCAGTAGATTGCAACTCCACCTCCTTTGGCAGTTCTATCTGGACGGGAAATATTGTAGTTGGGGACGGAAATGTCAGAATTTTTGGTGGCCTTCCTAAGCCAGGATTCAGACACAGCTAGGACATCAGGGTTGGCGGAGTGTGATAACGCAGTGAATAAATCAAACTTAGGGAGGAGGCTTCTGATGTTAACATGAATGAAACCAAGGCTTTTACGGTTACAGAAGTCAACAAAGGAGAGCGCCTGGGGAATAGGTGTAGTACTGGGGGCTACAGGACCTGGGTTTACCTCTACATCACCAGAGGAACAGAGGAGGAGTAGGATAAGGGTACGGCTAAAGGCTTTAAGAACTGGTCATCTAGTGTGTTGGGTACAGAGAATTAAAAGGAGCAGATTTCTGGGCGCGATAGAATAGATTGACGGCACAATGTACAGACAGGGATACGGTCGGATGTGAGTTCAGTGGAGGTAAACCTAGGCGTTGGGTAACGATGAGAGAGGTTGCATCTCTGGAGACACCAGTTAAGCCAGGTGAGGTCTCCGCGTGTGTGTGTGGGGGGGAGGGACAAAGGAGCTATCTGAGGCATGTTGATCGGAACTGGGGGCTCTACAGTGGAATAGAACAATAAGGAATAACCTAAACAGCAACAGACAAGGCATATTGACATAAGAGAGAGGCATAAAACAAACACAGTTAATCAAGAGAGCAGCAAGAGGTGAGCCAGGGAGCAGTTCAGTGGCCGCTACTGCACTAGGCGAGCGGGAGGCACGGCGTTCAGAATGTTAGCGGGCCGGGGCTAGCAGATGGATCTTCGGCGACATCGCAGTGGAAAAGCCTGTTGAAACCACGTTGGACGATTACGTCAGCAGACCAGTCGTGATGGATCGGCGGGGCTCCGTGTCGACAGTAGAAGGTCCAAGGCCGGTTGACAAAGGTACTGTAGACCGGGAAATTAGCTAGTACATGTGCAGTACTGTGCAGACTGGCCGATAATGTCCGAACTAAAGCTGGCTGATGCAGGCAGAGCAGTGGTGAGGACCGCTAGCAGTGTTGTTGCTACCAGGCCCTGGAACTGAGTTAGTGATAGTTGACACAACCCACCAGGAGGTGTCGTTGAAGGAGGTGTTGTTGCTACCAAGCCCTGGAACTGAGTTAGTGATGGTTGACACAACCCACCAGGAGGTGTCGTTGAAGGAGTGTTGTTGAAGAAGGTGTTGTTGCTACCAAGCCCTGGAACTGAGTTAGTGATGGTTGACACAACCCACCAGGAGGTGTCGTTGAAGGAGTGTTGTTGAAGAAGGTGTTGTTGCTACCAAGCCCTGGAACTGAGTTAGTGATAGTTGACACAACCCACCAGGAGGTGTCGTTGAAGGAGGTGTTGTTGCTACCAGGCCCTGGAACTGATTTAGTGATAGTTGACACAACCCACCAGGAGGTGTCGTTGAAGGAGGTGTTGTTGCTACCAGGCCCTGGAACTGATTTAGTGATAGTTGACACAACCCACCAGGAGGTGTCGTTGAAGGAGGTGTTGTTGCTACCAGGCCCTGGAACTGATTTAGTGATAGTTGACACAACCCACCAGGAGGTGTCGTTGAAGGAGGTGTTGTTGCTACCAGGCCCTGGAACTGATTTAGTGATAGTTGACACAACCCACCAGGAGGTGTCGTTGAAGGAGGTGTTGTTGCTACCAGGCCCTGGAACTGATTTAGTGATAGTTGACACAACCCACCAGGAGGTGTCGTTGAAGGAGGTGTTGTTGCTACCAGGCCCTGGAACTGATTTAGTGATAGTTGACACAACCCACCAGGAGGTGTCGTTGAAGGAGGTGTTGTTGCTACCAGGCCCTGGAACTGATTTAGTGATAGTTGACACAACCCACCAGGAGGTGTCGTTGAAGGAGGTGTTGTTGCTACCAGGCCCTGGAACTGATTTAGTGATAGTTGACACAACCCACCAGGAGGTGTCGTTGAAGGAGGTGTTGTTGCTACCAGGCCCTGGAACTGATTTAGTGATAGTTGACACAACCCACCAGGAGGTGTCGTTGAAGGAGGTGTTGTTGCTACCAGGCCCTGGAACTGATTTAGTGATAGTTGACACAACCCACCAGGAGGTGTCGTTGAAGGAGGTGTTGTTGCTACCAGGCCCTGGAACTGATTTAGTGATAGTTGACACAACCCACCAGGAGGTGTCGTTGAAGGAGGTGTTGTTGCTACCAGGCCCTGGAACTGATTTAGTGATAGTTGACACAACCCACCAGGAGGTGTCGTTGAAGGAGGTGTTGTTGCTACCAGGCCCTGGAACTGATTTAGTGATAGTTGACACAACCCACCAGGAGGTGTCGTTGAAGGAGGTGTTGTTGCTACCAGGCCCTGGAACTGATTTAGTGATAGTTGACACAACCCACCAGGAGGTGTCGTTGAAGGAGGTGTTGTTGCTACCAGGCCCTGGAACTGATTTAGTGATAGTTGACACAACCCACCAGGAGGTGTCGTTGAAGGAGGTGTTGTTGCTACCAGGCCCTGGAACTGATTTAGTGATAGTTGACACAACCCACCAGGAGGTGTCGTTGAAGGAGGTGTTGTTGCTACCAGGCCCTGGAACTGATTTAGTGATAGTTGACACAACCCACCAGGAGGTGTCGTTGAAGGAGGTGTTGTTGCTACCAGGCCCTGGAACTGATTTAGTGATAGTTGACACAACCCACCAGGAGGTGTCGTTGAAGGAGGTGTTGTTGCTACCAGGCCCTGGAACTGATTTAGTGATAGTTGACACAACCCACCAGGAGGTGTCGTTGAAGGAGGTGTTGTTGCTACCAGGCCCTGGAACTGATTTAGTGATAGTTGACACAACCCACCAGGAGGTGTCGTTGAAGGAGGTGTTGTTGCTACCAGGCCCTGGAACTGATTTAGTGATAGTTGACACAACCCACCAGGAGGTGTCGTTGAAGGAGGTGTTGTTGCTACCAGGCCCTGGAACTGATTTAGTGATAGTTGACACAACCCACCAGGAGGTGTCGTTGAAGGAGGTGTTGTTGCTACCAGGCCCTGGAACTGATTTAGTGATAGTTGACATAACCCACCAGGAGGTGTCGTTGAAGGATAGCACCCTATTTCCTACATGCACTAGTGCACTATGTAGGGAATAGGGTGCTATTTGGGACATCCCTTTCTGCCTGTAGGTCTAACTTGGGCCTGTTGTCTCTCTCCAGTCCCTCTCCTCTCCCAGAGTGCATCAGAGGGACACTGTGTCTGTCATTAATACCATAACATCTATAAAGATGATTGTATTAACTAACGGAGGAGCTCCGGCCCAAATCAGAGTTCTGCTGCCCAGGCTATACATGACCACCCAGGCTATATATGACCACCCAGGCTATACATGACCACCCAGGCTATATATGATCACCCAGGCTATATATGACCACACAGGCTATATATGACCACCCAGGCTATATATGATCACCCAGGCTATATATGACCACACAGGCTATATATGACCACCCAGGCTATATATGATCACCCAGGCTATATATGATCACCCAGGCTATATATGATCACCCAGGCTATATATGATCACCCAGGCTATATATGATCACCCAGGCTATATATGATCACCCAGGCTATATATGACCACCCAGGCTATATATGATCACCCAGGCTATATATGATCACCCAGGCTATATATGATCACCCAGGCTATATATGACCACACAGAGAGACTTACGTCACACTCTCTCCCATTCACATCAAAGTAAATAAATTACATCCATCACAACCGGCCGTGATTGGGAGTCCCATAGGCCGGCATACAATTGGCCCAGTGTCGAGTTTGGCTGGTGTAGGTCGTCATTGTAAATAAGAATTTGTTCTTAACTGACTTGCCTAGTTAAATAAAGATTTAATCCACTCCCAGACTGTACCAGTAGATGCTGAGACAGGGCTGTTGCGGGCTGTGGTATAGGCTGCCCTCTGCTGGTCAGATGTGTAATAACATCTGAAAAATACTCAAACTCATCTTCCAGAAATGTGTTTTATTGACATGCTATACAGACGGAACAGTTGGGAAACGACTTGACAGAGGCTCTGTCAAGCCGTTACTATGAAGCCAGACAGGAGCGAGAGCACAGAACGGAGTCAGAAGAACCCTAGAACCACTAGAAATTTCTTACAGGACCCACCCTAGTTTCAGAACCATTAGAGTTATATTATAGAACCAACTCTATGATTTTAGAAGCACAAGAGTTCTGATATAGAACCAAGACTATGGTTCAGAACCAATGAGTCCTGGTATAGAACCAAGACTATGGTACAGAACCAATAAGAGTCCTGGTATAGAACCAACCCTATGGTTCAGAACCAATGAGTCCTGGTATAGAACCAACCCTATGGTTCAGAATCAATGAGTCCTGGTATAGAACCAACCCTATGGTTCAGAACCAATAAGAGTCCTGGTATAGAACCAACCCTATGGTTCAGAACCAATAAGAGTCCTGGTATAGAACCAATAAGAGTCCTGGTATAGAACCAACCCTATGGTTCAGAACCAATAAGAGTCCTGGTATAGAACCAACCCTATGGTTCAGAACCAATAAGAGTCCTGGTATAGAACCAACCCAATGGTATAGAACCCACTCTGTTTTCAGCCCCCTCCTTCTCAGTGAAGGACTGTTTATTTGTGGTCAGTCTCAGTAAAATATATACATAATATATAGTATAATATCTAATATACTGTCTAGTATAATATATATGTATTTATACTGTATGTTCTTCATGTAGTTACCCCCTTCAAACATTCATTTCAAAGAGATGTAGGTTGCATCCCAAATGTGCACTATGTAGGGGATAGGGTGCCATTTGGGACATACTGGTAGTAATGCCTATGTGCTTTTAAAGATCATATAACAGATAGGGCAATAATGTCCCAACCATGTGATGACTTCTCCACCTATCGCCCAAGACAGGACTGCATGCCGGCCATGGAACATGTAGTCACAGACATTCTAAGATCATTCCATATACAGTCATGTGAAAAAGTAAGTACACCCCCTGGAAAGTTATTTTCTTTACATATTTGGACAGATGGATATGTAATCTTCACTTCAACACTATCGACAGATAAAGGTTACCTAATTTAAAAATAAAAATTTATTTTTATGCAATTAAAATAAACAAAAATACCTTTTCCTTCTGGGTAAAAAGTTAGTACAGCCCTACCTTTACCATCACATAAAGTTAGTACAGCCCTACCTTTACCATCACATAACATGGATACAATTAGAATTAGGTACCAAAACAAGTGCAAATGATTAGAAAACATTAGAGAGAAACTTAGGAGGGTCCAGCCTTCCATAAAGATAAGAACATTGGTCTGGTTTGGTCTTAACCATATGGGTGTGGTAACACATCATTCAAAGATCAAAAGACCTACCGAGGCCCTCAGAAGAAAGATTATTGATTCTCATGAGTCTGGGAGGAGTTACAAATCCATTTCCAATCAGTTCCAAGTACATCATTCCAGACCACTGGCAAACTACCTAGGACAGGTCGTCCCACCAAACTACCTAGGACAGGTCGTCCCACCAAACTACCTAGGACAGGTCGTCCCACCAAACTACCTAGGACAGGTCGTCCCACCAAACTACCTAGGACAGGTCGTCCCACCAAAGTCAGCCCAAGAGCTGACTGAAAGATGCTCATAGAAGTCTCTAAGAACCCCAGGGTAACATCAAGGGATCTACAGGCCTCTCTTGCCACAATCAATGTCGAATTGCATGAATCAACTGTCAGAAAGACACTGCACTAACTTGGCCTACATGGGAGGTCAGGAAGAAAGAAGCCTCTGCTCTCAAAAAATAATATCAAGACACAACTGACTTTACCCAGACAGTCAGTCAGTTGTGTCTTGATAACATTTTTTGAGAGCAGAGGCTTCTTCCTTCCTGACCTCCCAGAAACATTTTTGTTTATTTTAATTGCATAACATTTTAGAAGTTTTTTGTTGTTGTTGTGATTTGTTAAATTAGATAACCTTTATCTGTCAAGTGTTGAAGTGAAGATTACATATCCATCTGTCCAAATATGTATAATAAAAAAAAAAAAAAAAAAAAAGAGAACTCTTCAGGGGGTGTTCTTACTTTTTCACATGACTGTATATGTTGTATGGTTGTGTGACAGTTCAGAGGGTTCCAACAGAACATGGAACCATTAGTGCTAAGCTAACAGTTCAGAGGGTTCCAACAGAACATGGAACCATTAGTGCTAAGCTAACAGTTCAGAGGGTTCCAACAGAACATGGAACCATTAGTGCTAAGCTAACAGTTCAGAGGGTTCCAACAGAACATGGAACCATTAGTGCTAAGCTAACAGTTCAGAGGGTTCCAACAGAACATGGTACCATTAGTGCTAAGCTAACAGTTCAGAGGGTTCCAACAGAACATGGAACCATTAGTGCTAAGCTAACAGAAGCGAGCGCTGAAGGGCAGCAGCACATGGGAATGAGTTGACTGTGTGTAGACAGTGTTTACTGTCTTTGAGATCAACTACATTGCATTCAGACTTCACAGCATTACTGATTTATACATCTCCTTGTATATCAAACATCTATGTGTTCAAGATATTTTCAACTATTATTTGCTTAAACTAATCCCCTCAAACACTGACATGTTGTGAATGAATATCTGTTCAGCTTGTCATTAGTTCACTGTGTGTTACCATAGAGTTCAATGGAACATCTTTGTATGCATCTCTCTGTGGAGTAGACTTTCTGACCGTCTCTGAACTGCCTCTCTCTCTGAGATCTGATAAGGCAAAGGAACGTCATAAGTAGCAGCAGATCACCTTCATTTAATAAACCTTTGATATTGATCACATGACCATCAATTCAATCGGATAAGGTTATTTTAGAATTCATAGAAATTTCAGGGGTCAATGATAGTTCAAAATTCAATACATCTGTTGGCCGCGTGGCCGAAACTACTATCCATCCACT